>APFE031566550.1:1888-15377 GCA_000404065.3 Pinus taeda | reverse complement strand
TTCATGTACTCCTTGGTCTATGTGATGAATATGCTTTGTTTTATGAAATATTCAGGTGTTATGTAATCGTTTTCTTTGTTAGTGTATGCAAGTCTTAAAGTGAAGGAGGAGCTCATTTGGATCAGCAAGACTGGACTGCTACAACAAGCATTGGACCTAAGGTAAGATCGGAAAACACTTGGTCTCTCATAGAATAATGTATATTTAGAGAAGGATTGCTCTTGTTTGGTTTGTTTGTCACTAGAGAGTCTTAGACTCCTAAGGAGGTTAGGTTTGTCCGTAAACATAACTCTTTCCGCATGACACATGTAAATAGTGATAAAACTCCATATGAACATTGGTATGGTAAGCTTCCCATTGTAAAACACTTCAAAGTTTTTGGAGGCGAATGTTTCATCAAAAAGACTGATGAAAAACTTGGTGAGTTTGAACCCAGAGTAGGCGAAGGAATATTTCATGGTTATTCATATAGAATTAAAGGATACAAATGTCATAATAAGAAACTTCGAAAAATGGTTGAATTCATTGACGTTGTAATCGATGAAGCATGCAGAAATATGAAACAGGTGTGTTGACAAGGTTAATCCTCTCTGCAGATAAAGAAAATCCCTCTAGCCCAATGAGTGGGTCTAGCAACTGAAGTGACAACCAACTAGACACCTTCCTAGATTATAATTGAAAAATAGAATGAGAGAGATGACCTACCTCATTCTGATGCTATTCTAATTTCCTTTGTTGAGATCCTCGAACTGCTTTTGTCACGAACTTGTTCCTGCTTCTCTCGGCGCTTATGTACCTGTACAAGTGATCAAGAGACAACAAATCATGCCAAAACCAATATAAAATCCAATAATAACCTACTTATTTGATCAAGTAATGCGAAGCTAATACATACATGAACATATATATTTTGGGAAGATGAACCAATAGTTGTATATTATTTAAAGAATAAAGGGAATCTTACAACCATAGCCTTGATGTTGAAAGGCTCTCCTTGAGTGTTAATCCAAGTCCAAGCCAAGAAAATATCCAAACACTCCATCTCCAAGTCTAATGAATAGCCTCTAAGCAGAAGCTGAACATAGGGGTGAAATTAGACATAGACCAATAGACCAACCATTTGGGAATGGGAGAGGAGGAATTTATAGGCTAGGAGAGGGAGTTAGGACTTATCCAAAAAGATAGGATTAGGCCCACATCTCAAGGAGGTAACTCAGAGGGATAAGACAAAAAGGTCAAGGTAGGAGGATTCAACCTCATCTATGCGAGACCACCTCCAACTCACCACTTTGGAAGCTTCTAGATCATGAAACTTCTCATCTCCTTTGGGACAATTCCCTTTTTGGGATCACCGCGGGTATATGAGAAAATAGAGTGATGTCATTGTAGGTCTATCATAGTGTAACATGCGACCATCTCGGTTTTTAGATTAATAAGAGTGATGACCCTCATTTTAGGGTTTTACGAGCTATTTCTTTAGGGAAAGCTCCAAACACTTTCCAAGCAATGTTAAAGGAGGGATCTGAAATGTATACATGGATGAGTATATTGTATAATGATCATGTTTCAGGCATTTCAAGGTATGTCACATGGAAGTGCAGGAGGCATGACAAAATATTGTGTAACAGGTGCCCCTTAAAGCATGAAAATAGAATGAGGAGTGATGGCTGAGATACTTTACGAGCTCTTAGAAGGACGAGGACACGCACTATCAGGAGACCTGAAAATCAAGGATGCATATACCTATACATATTTGAGATCAAGCCACGAACCATGACATGGACACAACCATCAAGATGACAAAGATTATATGAAAAGATCCATGCTATGGGTGCAACCATCCAAATAATGAGGATCATCATAAATATAAAGTCTTGCGCTATGGTCATAGCCATCCATATAGTAGAAACATGTGTACAATCATGATGACATATAAATCCATGCAGCTTGATTCATAACAGACAAGACTCAGGATCTTGTGCTCCATCCCGACCCGATCAATGTACGAATCCTAACATGCAAATAAACGTGTTGAAGTTGAACATTCTAGAAAAACCACCTAATTACCAACCAATGATGTGGATTGTTAACATGTATGAGAGAAACCACCAATAATGATAATGGATCTCGATGTACAATAACACAATCCATGAACGTGATAATGAAGATTAATTTGAACACTCTTGGAATCATTTGATCGAAGGCCAATGATGAAAACCTATTGTCGGATGTGAAGAAATTTCCATTGAGGTAGCAAGCTCTAAGGTACTGAAAGGGAGTTTATAAGTCATCTTCCTGGATAATGAGATGAAATTGACAAGAAGTAACCCATTGAAGGAGGGTCATAATGATTCCTTCAACATCGACATGAAACAAGGAATAAAGTGGAATAATTTTCAAGACTTTAACAATGACTCAAACGGTGTATAGGTAAATAAATGCATATTGGACTTTTTTTGAACATATTGGCCACACGATTCTGGAGTGTGGTATCATTTAACTCAACATAGAACCAAGGGTCATAATGACGAAACATAATAGTCAAATGAGAGGTAAAAATGGATCACCAAAACCCGGGAGGACAAGTGACTGAGTGAGGATATCCCAAACCCGAAACGAGAGTAGAAGAGTGTGATGTTCAAGAGCGACATGCTGCCTATACAAAGGATGTTTCATCTTTATTTTTCCCCACTATTTCTAGCAAGTACCTATTTACTTTTCCACAATCTTGAAGAGGATACCATATGATTGTCATATAAGTTCATCCTTCGGATGAATCCATCCTAGTAATTTTTATGAACCCTAGGAAGGAGAAACTCTATCTCATCATGGTGATGAGTCTTTCGTCGTAAAATTTTAATGATTCTGACGTAAGACAACTCAGTATCTTTTTCACATTTAAAGAGTTTGAAAAAGAGATGAAAAATAAAACTCCATCATGTCCTTTTTCGTAATTTTTCTCTCGAATCCGAAAAGGTAGACAACAATATTCGAGACAACCTCCTAGCCATCTTTGACTAAGGTGTTCCTTTTTCATACAATAGTCTATCTCAGTTCAAAAAAAGGTTACACCTATACTGAGTAGATGCCAATTTATTTACTTTAACGTGTTCGAAATCTTCTCATATTTGTGGAGTCTAAAAATAGATGAAAGAGGACTCCACCAAGAGGAACGAGTGGTATGAAAGGATAGCAACTGGTTCTAGTCATGATGGAACTGCTCAAAAAATGTAAAGGTTAAGGGGTTGGCTAATAAGACCACTCATCGTAGATGTTCCTTAGGAATAGGAAAGGAAACCAAGTGGAAGCATATGATCAGCCAAAGATATGGTGGCGATGGAATGAAAGAACCAAGGCTCATCTAGCAAACAATCGGCTGATAAAAATGGAAATCATGAGATGTGAAGTAGGAATGGTTTCATGTTTACACAAGCTTGAAACACAAGAAACTATGCTTGAGTATACTTGAAGATGGTTTCATTTTTACACAAGCTTGAAACAAAGATAAACTATTCTTGATATAAGTTGCATGCCCCTAGCATAATGACTCAATTCCAGGTACATGCCCCACAAGCTTCATTTCATTTAGCTAAGTGGATGCAATGAAGGTTCACTTACGAGATCAAGTGAAATACTCAACTGGGATTTTACAAGATCTAATCAAAGACTCGAATTGGAAGGGGTTTTGTTTCATTTTTTAATGAGATTGACATAGGAAAATAACCATGCTCATGACACCTATTTCATTTTTTAAAGATGTTGACGTAGTAAAAGAACTATCCTCCTATCCCTTGTTTCATTTTTTAAGGAGCTTGACAAAGGACAGGGAAATTTGCTCCATGGTCCTTGTTTCATTTTTTAACGAGCTTGACACAAGATGAGGAACTTTTTTCCCTAATCCTTGTTTCATTTTTAAGGAGCTTCACACAAGACAAGGAACTCTTCTCCATAGCCCTTATTTCATTTTTTAACGAGATTGACAGAGGATAGGGAACTCTACTCCAAACCCCTTTGATCATAAACCAAAAGAGGCCATGGCTTACAAGAGGTTCCCATCAAATAGGAGAATGACACAGTGGAAGGGATACATGTCTGGGGATCCAAATGAAAAATTGGGCTCCAATGCCCCTAATACATGATGTACTACATCACCTACGAGATCATTAATAGACGTGGGCATGGAACAGGTGGCCACGTAATTAACCTCCCAGCCATGTTCAACTTAGGTGATCCTTTTTTGTACAATATTTTATCTCAATCTGAAAAAGGGTTAAACCTATACTGAGTAGACATCAACTCATTTACTTTAATGAGTTCGAAATAACAAGTACTCAACAATCTTCTCATATTTTTGGAGTCTGAAAATAGCTAAAAGAGAGCCCGCAAAGGTTTGGTCTCATGGCTAGAAGACGATCTGCTAAGTCATCTATGCCATTGTGCAGGTCATGAGTTTGAGTCCCGTCTTAGTCGAGGGTCGTTCTTGCAGGTTGGTTAGTTCCTCCTATAGGTTATAGTGGCAGCCGGTGGGATTTGACCCCATGTAACGTGAGCACGATACTACCGTCGTTGTCAATTCTGCTAGTCAACAAAAAAAGAAAATAGTTGAAAGAGGACTCCTCCTAGAGGCACGAGTTGTATGAAAGGTTAGCAACTGGTTCTGGTCATGATGGAACTGCTCAAAACATGTAAAGGTTAAGAGGTTTGCTAATAAAACCACTCATCGTAGATGTTTGTCAGGGATAAGAAAAACAACCAAGTGAAAGCATATGATCAGCCAAAGAGATGGTGACGATGGAATGAAAGAACAAAGGCTCATCTGGAAAAAAATCAGCTGATAGAAATGGCAATCACGAGATGTAAAGTAGGAAAGGTTTCATTTTTACAAAATCTTGAAACACGAGAAACTATGATTAAGTATACTTGAAGATAGTTTCATTTTTACACAAGCTTGAAACAAATATAAACTATTCTTGAGATAAGTTTCATGCTCCTAGCATAATGAATCAATTTCAGGTACATGCCCCCCAATCTCTCATTTCATTCAACTAAGTGGATGGAATGAAGGTTCACTTATGAGATCAAGTGAAACACTCGATTGGGATTTTACGAGATCTAATCAAAGACTATAATTCGAAGGGGATTTGTTTCATTTTTTAACGAGCTTGACATAGGAAAAGAACCATGCTCATGAAACCTATTTCATTTTTTAACGAGGTTGACATAGTAAAAGAACTATCCTCCCATCCCTTGTTTCATTTTTTAAGGAGCTTGAAACAAGACAAGGAACTATACTCCATGGTCCTTGTTTCATTTTTTAACGAGATTGACACAAGACGAGGAACTTTTGTCCCTAACCTTTGTTTCATTTTTTAAGGAGCTTGATACAAGACAAGGAACTCTACTCCATATCCGTTGTTTCATTTTTTAATGATATTGACACAGGACACGGAACTATGCTCCAAAATAGTCATAAACCAAAAGAGGCCATGGCTTCCAAGAGGTTCTCATCAGATGGGAGAACAACACTCTGGAAGGGATACATGCCCAGGGATCCAAATGAAAAATTGGGCTCAAATTCCCCCAGTACATGATGTACTACATCACCTACAAGATCATCAATAGATGTGGGCATGGAATAGGTGGCCACATAATTAACCTTCTATCCATGTTCGACTAAGGTGCTCCTTTTTTGTACAATAGTTTATCTCAGCCTGGAAAATGTTTAAACGTGTACTGAGTAGACATCAATTCATTTACTTTAATGAGTTTGAAATGACAAGTACTCAACAATCTTCTCATATTTTTGGAGTTTGAAAATAGCTGAAAGATGACTTCACCTGGAGGAATGAGTGGTATAAAAGGATAGCAATTGGTTCTCGTCATGATGGAACTACTCAAAACATGTAAAGGTTAAGAGGTATGCTAATAATACCACTCATCGTAGATATTCCTCGGCCACAGAAAAAACAACCAAATGAAAGCATATGATCAGCTAAAGAGATGGTGACGATGGAATGAAATAACCAAGGCTCGTCTGGCAAAACATCAGTTGATAAAAATGTGATCATGAGATGTAAAGTAGGAATTGTTTCATTTTTAGACAAGCTTGAAACATGAGAAACTATGCTTGAGTATACTTGAAGATGGTTTCATTTTTACACGAGATTGAAACAAAGATAAACTATGATTGAGAAGTTGCATGCCCCTAGCATAATGACTCAATTCGAGTTACATGCCCCCCAAGCTTCATTTCATTCAGCTAAGTGGATGTAATGAAGGTTCACTTACGAGATCAAGTGAAAGACTTGACTGGGACCTTACGAGATCTAATCAAAGACTCGAACTGGAAGGGAATTTGTTTCAATTTTTAACGAGATTGACACTGGAAAATAACCATGCTCACGACACCTATTTCCTTTTTTAACAAGGTTGACATAGTAAAAGAACTATCCTCCTATCCCTTGTTTCATTTTTTAAGGAGCTTGACACAGGACAAGGAACTCTGCTCCATGGTCCTTGTGTCATTTTTTAACGATCTTGACACAAGACGAGGAACTTTGCTCCCTAACACTTGTTTCATATTTTAAGGAGCTTGACACAAGACAAGGAGCTTTTCTCCATAACCCTTGTTTCATTTTTTAACGAGATTGTCATAGGATAGGGAACTCTACTCCAAACCCCTTTGATCATAAACCAAAAGAGGCCATGGCTTCCAAGAGGTTCTCTTCAGATGGGAGAACAACACTCTAGAAGGGATACATGTCCGAGGATCCAAATGAAAAAATTGGCCACAATGCCCCCAGTACATGATATACTACATCACCTATGAGATCATCAATAGATGAAGGCATGGAACAGGTGGCCACATAATTAACCTCCTAGCCATGTTCAACTGCGGTGTTCCTTTTTTGTACAATAGTCTATCTCAGTCTAGAAAAGGGTTAAATGTATATTAAGTAGACATCAATTCATTTACTTTAACAAGTTTGAAATGATAGGTACCTGAAAATCTTCTCATATTTGTGGAGTCTGAAAATAGATAAAAGAGGACTCCACCTAGAGGAATGAGTGATATGAAAGGAGAGAAACTGGTTCTGGTCATGATGGAACTGCTCAAAACATGTAAATTTTAAGAGGTTGGCTAGTAATACCACTCATCGCAGATGTTCCTCAGGCACATGCAAAACAACCAAGTGAAAGAATATTATCGGCCAAAGTGATGGTGATGATGGAATGAAAGAAACAAGGCTCATCTCGCAAAAAATCGGTTGATAAAAATAGAAATCACGAGATTTAAAGTAGGAATGGTTTCTTTTTTACACAAGCTTGAAACACAAGAAACTATGCTTGAGTATACTTGAAGATGTTTTCATTTTTACACAAGCTTGAAACAAAGATAAACTATGCTTGAGATAAGTTGCATGCCCCCAACATAATGACTCTATTCGAGGTACATGCCCCCCGAGCTTGATTTCATTCAGCTAAGTGGATGGAATGAGGATTAACTTACAAGATCAAGTGAAAGACTTGATTAGGAATTTACGAGATCTAATCGAATACTCAAATTGCAGGGTTGTTTCATTTTTAACGAGCTTGACATAGGAAAAGAACCATGCTCACGACACCTATTTCATTTTTCAATGAGGTTGACATAGTAAAATGACTATCCTCCTATCCGTTGTTTCATTTTTTAGGGAGCTTGACATAGGAGAGAGAACTCTGCTACATGGTCCTTGTATCAATTTTTAACGAGATTGACACAAGATGAGGAACTTTGCTCCCTAACCCTTGTTTCATTTTTTAAGGTGCTTGAAACAAGACAAGGAACTCCACTTCATAGCCCTTGTTTCATTTTTTAATGAGCTTGACACATGACATGCAACTCTACTCCAAACCCCTTTGTTCATAAACCAAAAGAGGCCATGGCTTCCAAGAGGTTCTCATCATATGGGAGGACAACACTATGGAAGAGATACATGTCTGGGGATCTAAATGAAAAATCAAGCTCCAATTCCCCTAGTACATGATGTACAACATCACCTACGATATCATCAATAGATGTGGGCATGGAATAGGTGGCCATGTAATTAACCTATGGTGGGGGTGATACTACTTTCACATAAGAACCATTTAGGGATGATGGTTGAGTTGGAGTTGATTCAGGACCATTGAAAGTAAGCTGATCAATGATCACAATGTTTCCTTCATGTGGGAAACACATCACTCGAAAGAGGGAAGAAACAAGGGCCCCCATGATGTAAACATAGTCACGGCCAAGGAGTAGATTAAAATCCAAAGGACCTTAGACAACCATCACGTCTATATAGATAGTCTTTCTTCCCAAAATAACAGGAAACTTAGGAAGGATCCAAATGGTTGGTCGAGAACAGACTCACAAGACTCACTTTCAGAGAGAGTGGGGTTGACCAAAGATCATTTTTTATCAATCGCTGGATAAACTAGTGAAGGATCAAGTGAAAGCTTTCGATACCCAGACGGAAGATGAGGTTGAGAAGATGTAAGGTTCTCCAACTCTTTGGAATCTTCATCCATAAGAGGAAAAAGGTGAACAAGATGGTTACCTTCACACAAAATAAAAGAAAATTTGACTTTTCCTTTTTTCCCATGAGATTTACTATCACTAGTTAAAGATTTATCACTAGCATGATCACCATAGGCTGATGACAAAGGTCGATGTGAACCGGTAGACCACACTTCTAAGACCTTGGGAATACCAAGACAATTACGAAGAAGGTGGTCACCCTTACATAACATGCAAGGGAATTTTACTTTCTGAGGCTCGTTGTAATATTTTTCTTCAATAGTTGCATCTGTAGCAATGGCTACTCGATTGCCCCCGTGCTTATTTTGCTTCTTCTTATTCGACCTCTTATTCTTCTTCTTAGCTTCCTGATTACTAGAATTCAAACTTTCACTAGGCGAAGAGGAAGAGCGGGGTGAAGAAATAGGCAAAGAAGGAAAGGGGTCAACTTTAGGATCAACATGATGTTGATGTTATTCAGGTGGAGGAAAACGTGGTTGAAAAGAACTTTGGACACTCGGAACCACCGAGGTTGAAAACAACCAAACTAGCAGACCAATGGTCAATCCAAGTAGGGACAACGTTTCCATATAAGGAGCACAAGTATTTCCAGAAGAAGGAAAAGGACTAGGATTCCCATTAGAGGGGTTTCCTTGACTGGTAGACTCAGGAAATTACCACTGGTATCAACCTAAGATCTACTAAGGACTATTTCCATAGGAAGGATGTTGTTCCGCGGTTAATTAATTTTAGGATTTGAAACAAAAACTTGGCCTTTTCATGTTTTAAGATTGGAAGAAAAGGACGAAAAGGTAACTCTAGTCACTTTTGTTGGTTTAGCGAGCTCAAAATGACAAGTGACCGATGATCTTTTCAAATTTAAGGAATCAAAAAAGATTGAAATGACTGCTTAGGTGAATCTAGGTAAAAGGAGTACCAAGTAAACTTGAGCTACAATATACACCTCAGAAAATGAATTTACCAAGGACTTGACGTACATGCAGGCAATCTCCCTGAATTTTGTGTTTGGTGTATCACATTTATAGGGTGGTAGACTCGGCTTCCTATGGATAAAGTTTTGCAACCTATGGAGGTATCCATTTATATACGCGATGGTATGGGGAGCACAAGTCCGTGCTAGCACTGTCTAATGCCGAAGCGAATGACAATTGCTAAGTTTTAAAGACACCGAAGCACGTCTCTGACCTAGACCACTAAATATGAATTTTAATGTTTCAAATTCTCCTTAGATTCATTGATAGATTTTAAATTTTATCTTTAATTATGTCTCAGTTTTGGGCTCAAAACGATGTCACCTGAACACCTAAGATGCAACTATATGAGAAAAAGATAAAATTTTCCATTTCTATGAAAGCTAAGCTAACCAAGGGAAGAAATTTCAATCAATAATGCATCGAACAAATTGCATCATGAAAAATTCCTTCCACTAACTTTCACTTTCGTCTTGCAAATGCAACGCAAAAAGTAAAAATGGTTTTCCACTTTTCACTATCCTAAATGCAACTTTTCCGAAAACAAAACAATTTTACTTTACAAAGATGCAGTTATATGAATTATGCTTTTCTTTTCATTTTGAAGGATTTGATGCACCTAATATACTTTTTAGATTTCAATCATCGAAAAAATTTGATCTATTTTCAATGATGAATCTCAAAAAATAACTTTTCAATGTAACTAATCTAATGCATTTTCACGAAAAGTAAATTTCGAAATACAAGCTAAAATAAATCCAAAATGATGTTTTCAATGATTTCCAAATAAAACAATTCTCAATAAATCAACAAAACAAGCATCTCAACGACACCAACAAGAAGCAAGTGATGACCAATTGACTAAAAACCCTAGAACTTAGTTAGATTTCACTTCGAAGCCAATGAGAAAAAAATTTCAAATTAATCAAGGAAATCAATCAAAACATTGACAAATCTAAGCATAGAGGATAGGAAAAGACCTTAGGGGCCAAGACACACTGGATTCTTAGGAATAAACCTAAAAAATTCTCACATTCAAGGAACATCGCTACTTTATATAAAACAAACTTGTGATTATCACAACTTTGCATAGGCAAATCCATGATGGCATCGCTACATTGTATAGCAATAGTCGTGATGATTTCAGCACGACCAAAAACTGAAGATTTTTTTTTTCATCGAGACTGTAAAGGTAAAATCCGTGATCATCGTGACTGTAAATAAAAACCAAGATGTTATCGCAACTGTAAAGGTTAAACCTGCGATGGGCGAGGAATATGGGAAAATACTAAAAAGATTCCAAGAAACAATCTAGAATTAGCACTCTAAGATAGTAATTAGTGATGGTATAAACCTAGACTGATGTAGACAAGCCAAAAAATCGGTGGCTGGTCAAAAAAGAAAAAAGATCAGGGTGAATGATTAGGTGGAAAGGGTCATAGACTCCCCAATGGAGTTGCCAATTTGTTGACAAGGTTAATCCTCTCTGTGGACATAGATGATTCCTATAGCCCAATGAGTGGGTCTAGCAACTGAAGTGCCAATCAACTAGACATATTCATAGATTATAATTGAAAAATAGAACGAGAGATATGACCTATGTCATTCTGATGCTATTAAGATTTCCTTTGTTGAGATCCTCGAATTGCTTGTGTCACAGACTTGTTCTTGCTTCTCTCAGCGCTTATGTACTTGCACAAGTGATCATGAGACAAAAAAGCATGCCAAAACCAATAGCATATCCAATAATAACCTACTTAGCTAATCAAGGAATGCGAAGCTATTACATACATGAACATATATATTTTGGGAAGATGAACCAGTAGTTGCATATTATTTAAAGAATAAAGGGAATCTTACAACCATAGCCTTGATTTTGAAAGACTCTCCTTTAGTGGTAATCCAATTCCAAGCCAAGAAACTCTCCAAAAACTCTTTCTCCAAGTCTAATGAATAGCCTCTAAGTGCAACCTCAACATACGGGTGAAAATGGACATAGACCAACAAACCAACCATTTGGGAATGGGAGAGGGAGTTAGGACTTCTCCAAAGATAGGAATAGGCCCACATCTCAAGGAGGTATCTCATAGGGATAAGACAAAGAGGTCAAGTTAGGATGATTCGACAACATCTATTCGAAAACCCCTCCAGCTCGTCGCTGTTGAAGCTTCTAGATCACGAAGCTTCTCATCTCCTTTGGGGAAATTTCCCTTTTGGGACCATCATGGGTATATGAGAAAATAGAGTGATGTCATTGTGGGTCTAGCATAGTGCAACATGCGACCATCGCAATTTTTAGCTTAATAAGAGGGATGACCCTGATTTTAATGGTTTAATAGCTATTTCTTTAGGGAAAGCTCCACAAATTTTCAAAGCAAAGTTAAAGGAGGGATTTAAACTGTATACATGGATGAGTATACTATATAATGATAATGTTTCGGGCACTTCAGGGTATGTCACAGGGAAGTGCGGGAGGCATGACAAAATATTGTGTAACAAGTGACATCAGCAAAAGAAGATGATAATAATGAATACGATGAATTCTTTTCTATATCAAATCAAAATGATATAGAGGAAGAAACCAATGAAGCATTAGAAGAAGATACATTTGATAGGGAAAAGGCTCCATCTAGCTATGTTCAAAAGAATCATCCAGAATCACAAATTCTAGGAGAAAAAGGGTATGGACTAGAAATAAGAAGAACTCTTGTAGGATCTTCTAATTATCTAGCCTTATTATCCTCCATAGAACCACTAAATGTAAATGAAGCTAGAAAAGATGAATTTTGGGTTAAGGCCATGGATGAAAAACTTGACCAAATTGAAAAGAATGATACTTGGGAATTAGTTCCTAGACCTCATGATAAAAATGTTATAGGGACAAAATGGATATTCAAGAATAAGTTGAATGAAAATGGAGAGGTAATTAGGAATAAAGCAAGGCTTGTTTGTAAACGGTATGCACAACAAGAAGGTATAGACTTTGAAGAAACTTTTTCACCTGTAGCTAGACTTGAAGCCACAAGAATGTTTCTTGCTTTTTCAAGTTTTCGAAAATTCAAAGTTTATCAAATGGATGTAAAATCTACATTTCTTAATGGAGTGTTGTGGGAGATACTCCCCTAGGGTCTTGGGCGAATACCCTAGCAGACTGAAGGTTTTCTATGCAAAGAAACACACATTCCATGCAATCATAATGCTACTATAAGCAAACTCTACGATAGGGAGCGTACCTGAGGTCCTACGTTCGAGAAGAGCCTCCCAGGGTCCAAACCCTTCTTGGAGTTCCTTTGCTCCTTTGACCTGCAAAACAAACAATTCAAGAAAGTACAGCAGTATATGGACTAAACGTCATAAAGAAACCAACTTCACATTATAAGGAAAGGTAGTTAGTTATGTAATTAAACAACCATTCACATATGAATCATAATATGAATATCATAACATGAAGAAGATCTATATCAAGAACAAAGACATGTGTTTCTCTGATTATAGACAAAGAAAGTACAGAAAAGGAACAATTTCACCTGTGTCGTCCTTTCGCAAGCTCCAAGTGGAACCGTCTCCCAGATTCGTCTAGTCTCGAGCCTTTAACAAACTCCTTCCATGACTTACTCCATGATCTCTCAAGTAGTAGGAAATCATCAACACACACAAGGAAACAATGGTTTCTTGTAGGATGGGGGAAGTGCAGGAGACACAAGGATCTTCATACCTGGTCAGGGAAATCTCAGCAAGCAATCTTTCTCTCTTCTCTCCTCCCTTTGGCCTTCCCATAGAAGCCTTTTTATACTTCTCCCAAAGTAGTTTTTTAGTTGGGAATTCATTGGGAACAGTTGGGCCACGGGCACTAACAGGTGATCAACAGGTAAAACCCGTGATCTCCGCCCGAAATTAAGGAGAATTATTTTTTTTAAGTGTTTTTATACATATACGCGGGTTGGGTATACACGCG
>APFE031566549.1:40675-62230 GCA_000404065.3 Pinus taeda | reverse complement strand
TCTCTGAAAGGTTAGCCGTTGTGAGAGGCAACCTATTGTACTCAGATTTTGCTTGCTTAATAATACAAACCCTCTATCTGTTGCACCGATTTTTCCGCATTGGGTTCTTCCAAGGATGTGCTGTCCAAAAATAACAATGTCCCTTGTGTGTTTGTCTCATCTATTGTTTCAGTTTATAATCTGTATGTAAATTTAGTCTGCAGTAGTGTTTTTCATCACTGTTATAAATTAAATAACTTGTTGAATGAAATAACAAGCAGGAGATGTTAAACGAGTAACTGTAGTAGGATTTCTATTTGTAAAGATTTAGAATTTTTCACATGCATCAGCCTTTTTGGAGCTACGTTGTCTCTCCCTGGTGCTGTTATGCCTCTCTGCTATGTATTCTCGGCCTTGGACTGAAGTCCCTTTGCTGCAATGCCCCTCTCTGCACTAGAAACTCACTCTGAAATTCTTAGCAAACCACGCCCTAGAATTTTGAACTAGCTCAAGTGCTGCTCTATGTGTGTGTATTCTCCAACTAACCCCAAGCCTTCCTTTATATTTTCCTGTTGAGAAATCAACGGCCGTGATCTAATCTCTAATTAACAGCTAAGATTAAATTAGACTTGATCCTTGTCTCTTAGAAGCTTCTCACCCATATTTTCATTAATACCCATCAATATTTTAATTTTCCTAAGTTTAGACTTAGGAACCCCATTAAAAATATTAATTATTTTAATAAAATACAATCTGGGTGGAATTTCACCAAATGATTTATGGGACTTGGAGATCTCATGTGTTCTAGCCCCTCCACAAAATTTTGGAGCTAGAGCACATCCGATGCTACCACAAAAATTAACAAGACACAGGTTATATCAGTTTTATGACTAGTATTACAAATACGGTCATTGTCAAAGCCACAATTAATCACCTCCCACTACCCTTCTTCAACGTGTAGGTAATCTCTAATGGCACCTTCCGAGATAGGAGTGTGGTTACCCTCCCTTTTGTGGTTATCAAAAGTGTATCATTAGAAGTAACATCCTAGAAGAAGGAACAGTTATCATTAACCTCATCTTCTTTATTATTATCATAGATAAGGTCCACATCAAAGGGATGGCCATCAATTTCCCACTTCCCCTCTTCAATATGCAACTAATCACCAATTTTGTCATCCAAGGGGTTAATGAGGGTATATTTCTTAGGGTTCTTGATATGCTTAATGTCAGAAGCATCACCCTCGAGAAAAATTTGGCCATCTTCCACTTTACTTCCCAAAGAGCTTTCCCTATCACGGTCCTGTTCAAAACCTTCCTTAATAGCTTCATCACTGATCTCATCTTGATGATATAGAAAAGGTTCCTCTTCCTCCTCCTTTTCTTGACTGCCACTAGAGCTAGTTCTACCGCTTTGATGATTAGCCCATTCTTACATGAAGACATCTCCAAATTGTTCAAATTCAAAGATGCCCCTTGGAGACAGGTTACTATACCAATCACAAACTTATCCCTCAAATGTTATTGCAAAGAGTATCATAACGACATATTGTATGTCTTGTTTATAGACAATAACTTGGTTATAGAACTTAAAAGTAATCTTCCATAGAAAATCATCCACATGCTTCTTGGCACTAGTACTTCCATCAAACTTAGGCAACCACTCTTGGTGCTTATCAGGCAATTGGTTAAGGGCATCAAGGTATGTATCAAAGTTCAATGGCTTGAATGAAGTGGATTTATGATAATCAATGGCACCATGACCCTCTTCATTGTCTTTAGACATTTCTTCAAGTCTTGCATATTAATTCAAAGAGAAGTCACCCAGATGAATTCAAGATGCGTTGAGAGATGCTAGCTTCACCCTACAAGCATTGATTTTAAGTTCAATGAAGAACAAGGGCTTCATTCTTCGAATGGAGTCGCCAGAAGAGGATATGTGATATCCCCACTAAATAATTTTGCTAAGCATATTCCTAATTTTTCAATTTTGGCATTAGGAAAAGATTTTGGTGTTAAGACTTAGGAAAAGTAGGTTAGATAGACCTGACTTAAGGTTTTGGAGACAAAGGAGGCCATGCACATTAGAGAAAAAGGAAAACTTATTTTGTAAGTGGAATGTGGGACCCCAAGGGAGAATTTTGAACCACTTGAGGGAATTCGCACTAGAGGAGAGAGGGAAGAAAAGGGAAAGTACAAGCTAGTGGAGATTGGGACCCACCAAGGGGGAGATCAATACTTATAAATAGCACGAGGTCACCATTTTGTATCTTTTGTCTACCTATCTTATGAAAATCAAACTCTCTTGGAGCTCTTGATCACAAGAAGAGGAGTGTTGCTTAGCAAAGAAATTCCAAGTAGAATTACAACCCCATTTCGGAGAACTTCGAGTGCTTCCCTAGTGAGAAAAATTGGAGTCCAATTCAAGGCTTCTATTGAGATTTATTGTTGGGGTTTACCCATTTTTGTGCGCTCCTTGGGCACAATAGCAGATTGTCTCACATCATTTGTAGCATCTAGAGTAGGATTGGAGATTTAGGTGTTTCCATTGGATTTACTTACCTTGAGGCCGAATTTTTAGTACTATTTTGCATGGCTAGGAGCATAGGACTTTAGAGGGCCCAATTTCCTTCATTTTTGCAATGCGCAAAACTCATTGGTTAAAGCCTGCGCAGGGGTGAAGGACAGCTAGCTTCGGGAGAGTTTGGGCTAGACAAAAGGCTATTTTCTAGAGGATAAATTGTGGTGATTTTGGTGACATTTCCAGCAGTGTATTTTGGTGGGATTGAGCAGATAATCTTCAGTAGTGCGCAGAGGTTATCGAGGAGAGAAGCTCGCACTTTTTGGGGCTCTCCAGGTTAGTTGGAATTATCCCAAGATTTTTCTGGGTTTTTTGGGTTTGGTATGAGGAGCTCTAAGTTAATTTTGCAAAAAAATTTGAGCACTTTTAAGGGAAAAAATTTCCTTTTTTCTCCAACAACAACAACAATATTTTCTAGGTAGTGTGTGCTACTTGTTGAGCCATTTCCAACACTTGGGTCTTCTCATTCTCACCTAGGTTTTGCATTGCTTGCAAAAACAAGCCCAGGTTCTATTGTTCTTACGCTATTGTGCCCAATTTCCAATAGTATTAATAAAATGGCTTAGATTTCTTGCCCAGATGTCGTGGTGTATTGATTGTGCATGCATGTTTAATTTTTTTTTGCAATAACTTAGTGCATGTTCTTGATTTTCATTGTTATTTCCTAGTTGGAATATTTCAGTAGTATCATAGCATGTTCTTGTCCAATTGTGGGTAAAATAGTTGGTGATGCCACCAAGGTACTAAGGAGTAGTGTTTCACAAAGGCAGAGGCAAAGGAAGAGGTCACGGTGGAGGAGAAGAACTTGACCCTTTCTTGGATACAAAGCTTAAACACAGTAGAGAACACATGGAGAACTAGGAAGGAAATGAGAAACCTAGAAAGAATGGTCAAAATCAATTTTTGGAGGAGTTGATGAGGTAGAACCAATAGTTAATGAGACAAAATCAACAGGTTCTAAAGATGATGCAACAAATGATGGGGATGCAAATTCAGAATTAATAGGGCCAGCTTAGCAATGGAGAAGGTGGCTCTGAAATAAGAGAAGGGAGCCATGCACATGCACACACAGTGAAGCAGAACAACACCCACACATATGGTTAGACTAGCTGCCCTACTGTGCCTCACCTTTTGGATGAACCAAAGAGGGAAAGAGAGTTGAATACTTTTGCAGACTTGATGAGGTCCTTTGCAGATGGGATTGACGAGTATGATGCATTGGACCCCATGATTGGGAGAGTTATATCCTTTGGATACTTTTGTCATCTAAAGGAGAAGCACAGATCTTGAGTAAGAGCGTCATCCAAAGGGGATCAACAGGATCAGAACCAGGACACACAGAAATTGGCAAGGAAGATTACACTTCCAAACTTTGATGGATCAGCAAGGAGTTTAGCTAGGGAGTGGATACAAAAGCTAGATGCTTACCTCCATTTGAACGCCATGCAGGAGACATATGCTATTCAGTTTGCCACTTTACACTTGGATGGACGTGTAGAAATGGTGGTACCACATGTTGGTTACGTTGGGGCATGCTAACATCACATCCTACATTGAGTTCACTAGGACTTATTAAGGGATTCGACCAAAAAGACCTTGAGCTACACTTCTAGGAGTTTGTTAACCTAAAATAGAGAAGTAGTGTTGAGGCGTACATGGAAAAATTCTAGAGACTAGCTGTGATGGTCTTTGATATTTTAGAGGCGAGGTCGATCATGTTATTCATTGAGGGGTTAGTAGAGCCTCTGTGTGGTTGGGTGAGGTCTTACAAGCCCATATCTTTGCATGATGTCATTAATTGGACCAGGGACATGTTTGATGCGGTTTTGAAGAGCAGAGCACCAGTACCTTCTAGGCTTGCCTTTCCTCAGAAAGGTAAGGACATTAGACCTCCTCAGAAGGAGTGGATGGGATGTGAACAACTAGATGATGAGACCAAGAGAGACATACGAAGGGGGAAGTTCTGCTTTACATGCCAAGAGCCATGGACACCAAGGCACCGGTGTTACATAGAGGTATTCTCAGACAACGAGTTAGAGGATGAGGCCGAGCTTGAGCTAGGTAAGGGAGAAGATGAGCCATAGGGTTGGGGAGGAGCTCCACCCCTACCTACAAGAGGTGTTATTGCTTCGCTTCAGGGAGTTTCAAAGTACTTGACATCAGAGGCACAATGCAGGGACGTGTGTTGGTGCCAGTGGAAAGTGGGGCTACCCACAATTTTATTGATGCACAGATGGTGGAGTGGAGAGGGATACATATAAAGGGATTTGAGGGTTTTTTAGTGCTAGTGCAAGGGGACCATACCATGTAGTGTACTAGATATTTCCTAAGGATGATAATGAGCATGCGCAATTATTCTGTGATGGATCATTTCTTTGTAGTTAATGTGTTGGACACCAATGTGGTGATGGGTGTCCATTGGTCGTATTCATTGGGGCGTGTTACTATGGACTGGAAGAGACTAGAGATGGATTTTATGGGGCCAGATGGGAAGCTGATGGTGTTGAGAGGCATACATTCATATCCACCACAGACAGTTTCAACTAACTGGATGGAGGTTGATTTGAGACAAGGAGATATAGCATGGGCAATGGAGTTGCAGATCTTAGACATAGGGGCTTAGACATGGCAACCAAATCTAGATATTTTAGCAGTACTAGAGAGGCACTAGAAATTTTTTGGGGACATCCCCCTAGGCTGTCCACCAGATAGGGGTTTTGAGCATGCTATAAAGTTGGAGGAGGGGGTACATGTAGTCATCACTACTCATAGACATCCCAAGGCTTATCAGGATGAGATTGAGCAAGCTATACAGGAGTTATTAGCTTTGGGCCACAAAAAACTGAGCTCCAGTCCCTTTGCTTCTTCGGTGATGTTGGTGAAGAAGAAGGATGGGACCCTTTGCATGTGCATAGATTACATGGCCCTGAACAATAGGACATTGAAGAGTGGATACCCAATTTTGTGCATTGACGAGTTGATGGATGAGCTTAGAGGAGCGAAATAATTCTCTAAGATAGATTTGTGCTTTGGTATCATCAGATTCGAGGGAGCAAGACATCATAAAGACTAAATTTAGGTGACATTATGAACACTTTGAGTTCCTAGTTATGCCCTTTGGGCTAACCAATGCTCCAACTACCTTCGAGTCTTGCATGAGCCATGTGTTCTGCAAGTAACTGTGCAAATGTGTTTTGGTATTCGTTGATGATGTTTTTATTTACAATAGGATGTGGGAGGAGCATCTTCAACACTTGGAGGAGGTATTGTGCATCCTTGAGTAGGAGTAGTTGTACACTAAGATGTCTAAGTGTGAGTTTGCGTTGAAAAAGATGTTATACCTTGGCCATGTGATTGGTGAGGACGAAGTGCGTGTACATAAGGAGGAGATCAGGGGCATTCTAGATTAGCCTACACCGAAGAACGTGATAGATCTACGAAGGTTCTTGGGTATATGTACCTACTACAAATGGTTTGTGAAAGTTTTTTCACAGCTAGAAGCACCCCTCACATATCTGATGAAGAAAGGAGCTTTTGAGTGGACATACGTGGTATAGGAGGCCTTTGAGTTCCTCAAGGGAGTGATAAGCAAATGTCCAGTGCTGGTTTTGCCTAATTTTTCACAGCCCTTTGTTTTGGAGTGTGATTCATCTAGAGACGGCATTGGAGCAGTATTGATGCTAGTTGGACATCTGATAGCTTTTAAGAGCCGAAAACTTTAGGAGTGCGAGAGACTATATTTTATATATGATAAAGGAGATGTTAGCCATAATGCATGCCTTAGCCAAGTTCTAGCAGTATCTAGTGGGTAATAGGTTTAGAGTGAATACTAATCATAATAGTATTTGATTTTTCCTGGAGCAAAAGGAGTTGAATGAGAGACAACAGAAGTGGATGTTGATTTGGGGTAGCATCAGATGTGTTCTAGCGACGAAAATTGGTGGGGAGGCTAAAGCACATGAGAAATCCAAGACCCAGAAATGGTTTGGGCAGAATATAACCGATTTTGGAGATATTAAAATAATTAATATTTTTAATGGAGTTCCTAAGTCTAAACTTAGGAAAAATAAAATATTAATGGGTATTAATATAAAATTGGGTTAGAATGGTCCAAAGGTCATGGATCAAGCCAAATATAATTTTAGCCATTGATTAGAGATATAATCTCGGCCGTTGATGGACCAGCGAGAAAAGAATAAGAGGAGGCTTGAGGGTCAGTTGGAGAACACACCGAGAGAGATCAAGAACTCGATTTTCTGGGGCAAGGTTTGCTGAGGAAATTGAGTGAGTGATTTGAGTTGCAACTTAGGGGCAGTGAATACATAGCAAAGAGGCAGAGTTAGCACCGGGAGGATCAACGTAGAAGCTAGGAGAGGTTGACGTAGAGCCAGCTAGAGGCCACGCAGAGCCAGAGAGGGCCAATGTGTGAGACGTAGAGGCTCTAGAGGCTGACGTAGAGCCCTGAGTGGCTAACACTGGGCCAGAGAGGCTGACGCAGGCCCTAGAGGCAGCGCTGGGAGATTTTCATGGGACAGATTGGAGCTGGAGAGTTGGATAGGGTGATGTAGTCCCTATCAATGTGACGCAAAGCAACAAAAGCTGTATTATTGCTGTGGGATCGTTCATCCGGTGATTTAGCTAGAATATTTTTCTCTCACTGAGAGGTACTACTGTCGAGGGCATTCTCTATTGGGTGAGCCATTTTTGGCACCCAGGTTGTATTCTGAAAACAACATAATAATAAAACCCTCTGAATAGCTGCACCGGTTTTTCCGCATTGGGTTTTTCTGGGGACATTAGTCCAAAAACAACGGTGTCACTTGTGTACTTGTTTCTTTCATTTGATGATCTATATGTGTTGATACTATACTTGTATTTATGTTCAGTATTTACATGATAAATAACTTGTTAAGTAACTGAACAAATAGGAAGAAATAAGTCAGATGGTATAGGAAAAATTTCTAACGAATACACTTAGAAATTTCAACATGGTATCAGAGCGTGGTTGCAGATCACAGGATAATTGAAGGCATCAGTGAAGTAGAGCAATAGCAGTAAAAACAACTCTCCCGAGTGACAGAAGTTGTTCTTAGCAGTAAGCATCAAGGAAGGGGTGACACAGAGAGTTTGCGTCATCAATTCGAGCCAGGAGGAGGATCAGTGCTGAGGCAAAGAGGAGCATACTTGACCTACACAGTGCCCGGTCATCTTTCTTAGTCAGGAAGGATCGACGCTGTGGCCAGGAGGTGCAGATTTTGCTGGTGTCGGGATTGCGTAGAGCCCAAAGGCTCAGACCATCAGATTGTTGAGGCATAGGATGTTGTGGGTGAGTTGTAGAGCGAAGCTAGTGGGGTACTGTGGTCAGAACAATACTTAACAGGGCAAGAACAAGGAAGAGGGAGTTGCTACCGAGGATTTCTAGCCAAGAAATCTGGAGCAGTGGTCAAGACCAAGGAAGAGGGATTTGCTACCAAGGATTTCTAGCCAAGAAATCCGGAGCAGTGGTACAATTGCACAAACGATCGGAGTGGGGCATCTCGATATTGGTAGAGGGGTTTCCAGAAGGGAAATCGAGGCTAAGAGGGAGTCAAACTGAGAACTTCCAGACGAGAAGTTGGGAGACTTAGCAAGAGTCGATCAGAGGACTTCCAGGAGGGAAGTAGAGAGACTCGAAAGAGTCGAAAGAGGAGTAGCGAAATGGCAGTGAATGGGATGAGAGTTTAGGATAGACTGGACAGAGCTTCGAAATTTGTAGTCTGGAAGGCCAGGATCTTGTCTATTCTAGACAGGTATCGCATCAAACAATTTTCCTTGAAAATGATAGCTATCCCAGTTGACTTGACTGAAAATGAGAAGTACGAGGAGGCAATGGCTAGGGTTAAGTGCATCATTCTTGACGAGGTCAAGGATCATGTGGTACCACATATTATTGAGAAGGGTGCGGCAAATGAGATGTGGGATGTCGTGAAGAAGTTGCATCAGCATACTTCCGTGCAGAGGAAGATGCTTCTAGAAAATCAGCTGTGGTCATACCAGATGTAGAGCAGCGAGCAAATAGATATCTTCCTCAAGAGATTGACGGAGATCCAAGATCAGCTGACTTCCATAGGGGCCACGTCGGATGAGGAGTGGTGTGGACCACACTGAACGCAGTCTCAGAGGATTCAGAGATATTTGTCTAGAGCTTACTATGCAGGTTGAACCTTCTAGATTGGGAGGAACCGTGGGTGGATCTTCGACAAAAAGAGATTAGACGGCTAACCAAGGCTGGGAGTAGTAAGAAAGGGGTCAGAATCAAGAAAGAGGAAGAGGAGGATGCTGCTCTAGCATCTGCGGGAAAGTAGGAGAAATGGAAGAAGAAGGACCTCTCTAAGGTCAAGTACTTCCACTATGGGGAACTGGGTCACTATGTGAACCAGTGCCCTAGGAAGAAGAGCAAGGGAGAGGCTTCTGAGACCAAGGTAGCGCCAGTGAGGGCGGAGAAAGAAGTAGAGATAGTGATGATTGTGCCATGAGTGCTCATGTGCCACTTCAGAGAAGGTGGGTAGTCATCGAGTTGTAGTCATATCGACTATAGGTGATGAGGGGTAGGATTCTCGAGGTACCCAACCTCTTGGATTATACCTTGCTACAAGAGCCCCGAAGAAAAGTAACAGGATTGGTGGATGTCAGTAGAGACGGATGCGGATGGAGTGACAGAGGGTGCTACAGTGCAGGAGTCTCAGGACAGCGTGAGGCAACAATGCAAGATGCATGGATTTGTTGCAGCAGCGCAGAGGTCAGTAGAGGGAGCACTTGTCAACGACAGAGGGAGCTTCAGTATCGGGAGTGCTTCTAGCCTGATAGAGATGTTAGAGTGGGGAGGATCAGTTACTCACTTCTCAGTAACTGAGTTGCAGTGTAGCAGTTAGCAATGGAAATACTATGGGAAACATGATGCAGCATGATGAGAAGGGATGTAGTGCAGATGCAGTAGTGGCAATGGCAGGGCCATGGGCAGCAGCACAGATGCAGAGGAAGCTGTCATACAGATGCAGTGGAAGTGGCAGGGCCATGGGCAATAGTACAGGATGCAGCAGTGCAAAGGATGATGGGCGGGGAGTCCTAGCATCAACATAGGGACCGATGCTGGATGATCAGGGTGATATTCAGTGAGGAGTATTACTAGAGTATAATCATTGCTAAAGGGGAGTGTTGATTTGGGGTAGCATCGGATGTGCTCTAGCCACGAAAATGGGTGGAGAGGCTAAAGCACATGAGATCTCCAAGACCCATAAATGGTTTGGGTAGAATCTACACGGTTTGGGAGATATTAAAATAATTAATATTTTTAATGTAGTTCCTAAGTCTAAACCTAGGAAAAATAAAATATCAATGGGTATTAATATAAAACTAGGCTAGAATGGTCCAAAAGTCATGGATCAAGCCAAATCTAATCTTAGCCTTTGATTAGAGATATAATCTCGGTCGTTGATGGACCAACAATAAAAGTATAAGAGGAGGCTTAAGGGTTAACCAACATTGTCCCTGAAGGCCTTAAACTGGACAAGCTCATCTTTAATTATGGGCATTATGTTGGGAGACTTTCTATGAGTTGCCACACTACCTCTCAAGGTACATTCCTCATCTAGATCTCCACAAGGTATGTCCTTTTAGGACTATTCTTATCTTGGATTCCCAAACTCGGATCTTCAAAGAATATCGGTCCTCTTTGACTTCTCTTATCTTGGATGTCCTACCTCATCCTCAAAGAGTATCTGTCACCAAGTTCTTTCCCTAGATTCTCCAATCCATAAGAAGTTTCAATCTAGAGGCTTATCCAATCCTCCAGACTCCATTCTTTCTTTATGCCCTTCACTAAGACTTACAACTGTTAGTCCTAATCTAGTGTTTGACCCATTGTTACCACTCAAAATAGCAGGGGACCTAAAGCGGATCCCTAAAGGGAAAATGCTAGGCCAAGGGAAACAAACAGAGACTTAGCCCACTATCACCTCAGCTAAGGCTCCCTTTTATTTACAAACTTTTGCCGATGGGAGGAGACCCGATATGTATGGAATCACTGATGAATGATAAGTTAACGGATATGAATGACCCAGACCGTTGTCGAGAAGGTTTTGAAGAATGGGACCTGCTTGCTTTCTAAGCAAGGTACTATGTGCTTCTAGGGAAAGGAGGATGATTTTGGGGGTTAGGTGTATGAGGATAGACTTTGAAAGGAGTTTCCCACAGCGTAAATTCTTATTAAAGTTGGTATTCTGGATGGTTCTTGAAAGGTAGTCCTTTGAAGGGGTGGGACCACATGGGACCAAGTGGACCCAGTCTAGGGTATGAGGAAGATATGAAATAATCAATGATTTTCTTACCATATACAAGGTGGGAAGGATCAAAAAAAGTATTTCATTCAATGATGTTGTTTTGACCCTAGGAAGTGCTAGCCTCAGGGATGGCAGGGAAAGTTTTGGTCCCGAAGCTAGGGCTCGACTTTTCTTCCAACTACACCATCAAAATGTCTTCAAATCTGGAGGAGGGCTAGAAGAGAGGCCAATGCAAAAGATACTAGGAGATTGAACTTTTTTAGTGGCTAACTTGCTGGGAAATTGATGCCCTAGACACCCAAAGTGGATAGACTTGCGAGAAGGTGAAGAAAATAGCAGTTTTGGTGACCTCCCTTGGTAGATAAGTGCTTTAGCACTTGGGAGAATGGAGTCTATGTTGATTATGTGTAATATTTCTTGGTTTCCAATCAAGGAGGCCTCAAAATTACTTTACAAACCATCTAGGTCAAGTGAAAGCAATCTTGTAGCTCTTATACTTCAAATTCACAAGAGGAATGGCTTATCAAGGTCAAATTTTACCTCTAGGAGATATCGGTCATACTACAAAGGCCAATGCATGGAGATAACATTATGATAGAGACAATCTCACAATATTAAGCAAAAAATTGCATGCAACAATTAGCCTTAAAACAACAAAAATCCCATTCAGCGTGTATGACAAAAGTAATAGAGTAGAATCAAAATTTCGTACTTAAAATGTTGTAGAGTATATCCAACCATTCACAAATGACAATAACGAATCTCCAAGAGAAGATAAACCAATAACCATACATCAAAATTCATCCATAAATGCTCCAATTCATCCTCCAACAAAAAGTGTGAAGTTATCTAAAGAAGAGAGAGATCTAATCCAAAGTGACGATGAGAAATGATCTCACCTCAATTGTCTTTATACACATCTAAGGAGTTCGAATTAGCCTCCTTGGTCTACCTAAGCCCCAAAAATAAAATAATGTGCTAATAATACAACGTTTTGGTGACAAGCCCACCAAACTAGCTCACAAATGAAAAAGTAGGCCTCTCAAGAGGTCAAATAATAATCAATGCATGTCGTAGAGCCCTCTAAGAGGCCTAATGAGGTCCATAGGTGCCACAATGAAGAATAGGACCCTCAAAAGAAGTGGACAAGGGGTTGGCCCCTGTAATAACCTATGGTGCTCCAAATGACTGTGGGGGCACACAAGTGTTCTCATGGGTCTCCAAACAAATCGAAGATGCGTGTAGGTTACCCTCAAGGGCTAGGATGATGGTGTAGGTGATGTCACATCATTGTAGAAGTCTTGGATCATCTGACAAGTGGATGGTGTAGATCTGGGGCCGACTAGGCATGGTGGATCAAGTGCATCCTCCTCATCCAATAGGTGAACCAACAGCAATTGATGAATGATTATGGGGATCCATGGAGCGTACTCTATTGCTATGGAGGCACAAGGCTCTTAACGCTCACCCTACATGCACCAATGTAGTCCTTTGGAGGGTTAGGACTCCGTATAGGGAGACTAAACCCCAAATGGAAGCCATTTTCAATCCTGCATGAGATCCAATGCGTCCCCTAAGCATCTAGTACAACAAGACATTAGAGAAATCAAGTAAATGAGCTTACCCAATCATGGACCACAGGTGGGGACTTCATAATGGCCTACCCTTCCATAATGGGCTTCGGGATGTGCCAATGTCTCCTAAACTCCCAATGGGGTTAACCAACTACCATAGTAGGTGGTTTCTGCTTCTAAAGCAGATAATATTGTTAAGGTACATCTGTTAAAAGGTGGTAGCATTTGGCAGATATGTGAATGAGGTAGGGAATGAAAGGGGGCAACCTTGGGTCACATGCTGGGGCACAAGGGTAGCTAATAAGAGGGAAGCTCATCCTTGGGTTTATAAGGTGTAGGAAGGAGAAATCGTGGTACATGAGGTGGCTTAACCTTGATTTTTCCACACTTATTTATACACCTTTTTCCTTTATATGATTTTCTTTGATTAACTACTTGAGGCTCCAGGGGTTAGAGCAGAATGTATAAGATATAGCAGTTAATTCCCTCCTTTAAGGTGGGGCGGTTCATCGCTCACCAGGGGTTGGGACAATTGTTAGTTTTTGGTAGCATTAGAAGTGCTCTAGAGTTGAAAATTGGTGGAGAGGCTAAGGCACATGAGTTCTAAAGAACTCATAAACTGTTTGGTGAAATTCCATCCAGATTGTATTTTATTAAAATAATTAATATTTTTAATGGAGTTCTAAGTCTAAACTTTGGGAAATTAAAATATTAATGGGTATTAATCAAAATATGGGTGAGAATGATCTAGAAGGTTGATCAAGTCATGTTTTAATCTTAGTCATTGATTAGAGACTTAATCTCGGCCATTGAAGACTCAACAGGAAAAGTATAAAATGGAGGCTTGTGGTTGTTTTGGAAACGCATAGAGAGATTGAGGAAATCGATTTTCTGAGGTGAGAAGTTCTCAAGAGGAAAATCGATTAGAGAGATCTTACAGCTGAGGGGCAGTGAGAATTCGAGAGAAGGAATTTCCAGAGAACACTGACAGAGAATGTAGAGCGAGATTGCAAAGAGGTAGCACAGTAGCCAGGAGAGCTGACGTAGAAAAGTTGCCTATCACATAGAATCCAGAATTGTCGGAACAGTCGGAACTATCAGGAGATCTGACACAGAGGCTGTATAGTAGCCAGGAGAGCTGACGCAGAAAAGTTTCCTGTCATGCAGAATCCAAAATTGTCGAAACTACCGGGAATTTCCGAAACAGCCAGGAGAGCTCACATAGAGTGCAGAGAAGGTGACGTAGAGCGAGCACAGAAGTAGCCGGGGTTAACCAGCCTTGTGCCGGATCAGCCAGAATTCTGCTGGGTGAAGTGAGGTAAAACTCACTCAAATTTTTTGCCAGTATTTTCTCTATAAAGGATTGCTAGATGAGCATCCTAGATTTGTATTCAGATATTTCTCCTGCATAATAATAAACCCTCAAAACTGCTGCACCAGTTTTTGTTGATTTGGAGTAGCATTGGATGTGCTCTAGCCATGAAAATTGGTGGAGAGGTTAAAGCACATGAGATCTCCAAGACCCCGAAATGGTTTGGGGATATTCTGCCTGGTTAAGGAGATATTAGAATAATTAATATTTTTAATGGGTTCCTAAGTCTAAACTTAGGAAAAATAAAAATATTAATGGGTACTTATATAAAACTGGGTTAGAAGGTTCTAAATGACATGTATCAATCCAAATCTAATCTTAGCCATTGATTAGAGATGTAATCTCGGTCATTGAAGGCTCAACAGAAAAAGTATAAGAGGAGGCTTGAGGGTCAGTTGGAGATACATCAGATTGATCAGTGAATTTGATTTTCTAGAGCGGGGTTTGTTAAGAGAAATCAAACCAGTGATTAGAGTTGTAGCGAGGGGCAGTAAGTGCATAGCAGAGAGGCAGAGATAGAGCCGGAAGACCAGTGCAGAGGTAGAGAGGTAGACGTAGAGCCGGCAGGAACCATGCAGAGGCCAGCAGTGACTGCGCAGAAGGCTAGAGGGCCTGCGTGAGTAACACAGAGGCTGCAAAGGTGACGCAAAGGGCCAGAAAGGCTGCACAAAGCATCAGAGAGCTGGCATAGAGGGTTTCAGGCTGACGCAAAGGCCAGGAGGGTTGACGTTGAGCCTCAAAGAAGCGTTGGAGAGATTTTCGTGGAGAAAACTTTCAAAATATTTGCCTCCGAAGAGAGGTATTACTGCCAGATAGATTTCTTTGTCGGGTGAGCCAGTTTGGCACCCAGTTGTACTCAAGAAAATCTGCTTAATAATAAAACCCTTAGAACTGTTGCACCAGTTTTCCCAAGTTGGGTTTTTTCCGGGGACGATTGTCCAAAAATAACGGTGTCCCTTGTGTGTTTCTCTATTTATTTCAGTGGATGATCTGTAGATGGTTGAGACTGCATTGTGTTTATTTTAGTATTTATATGGATAAATAACTTGTTCAGTAATTAAACAAGTAGGTGAAATAAACTAGATAGTGCAGGAAAATTTCTAACGGGTTAGACTTAGAAATTTCAACATGTTATCAAAGCGTTGTTGATCACAAGAGAGCTGAAGGCACCAACTAAATCAGAGAATTTGTAGCAGAAACAACTGTCCTGAGTGACAAAAGTTGTTCCTAAGTAGAAAGTAGCAGAGAAGGGGTGACGCAGAGGGCCTGCGTCATCAATTCGAGCCAGAGAAGGGGCTAGCGTAGAAGCAATGAGAGGCAGAAGAGGCTCACAAATAGCCACGTCATCCTGCTTAGCCAAGTAGGAGTGACGCAGTTGGCTAGTGGAGCGATTCAGGATTTTCCAAGATTGCGCAAAGCCTAGAGGCTCAGTTCTTCAGTTGCTGGGGCATAGGAAGCTATGGGAAGATTGTGGAGTGTGAAGCTGGTGGGGTTCCATGGCTGTCGAGGCAGAACAGTGCCTAATGGGACAGAACCAAGGTAGAGGGAGTCACTACCTAGGCAGATTTCTAGCCAAGAAATCCAGATTAGTGTTGCAGGAGCAAAGGAGATTGGAGCGGTACAATTCGACTATTGGCAGAAGGATTTCCAGGAGGTAAATCGAGACTCAGAGGGAGTCGAAGAGAGAACTTCCAGGAGGGAAGTAGAGACTCAGAGGAGTCGGAAAGAAGAGCAGAGATGGCCATGAACGGACTAAGGGATTAGGATAGGCTAGACGAGGCATCCAACTTTGTCGTTTGGAAGGCCAAGATCCTGTCTGTTCTAAATAGACATCACATCAAGGCCTTCGCCTTGAGAACCGTGGCTATCCCAGTTGACCCAACTGATAACGAAAAGTATGAGGATGCGATGGCCAAGGAAAAGTGCATTATCCTTGATGGGGTCAACGATCATGTAGTTCAGGATATTGCTAAGAAGAATACAACAAAGGAAATGTGGGACACCTTGACGACATTGTATCAGGGCACTTCCGTGCAGAGGAAGATGCTACTGGAGAATCAGCCGCAGTCGTATCAGATGCAGAAGGGGGAGTAGATAGATCACTTCCTCAGCAGGTTGCAGGAGATTCGAGAGCAACTGACTTCCATAGGGGCAACATCGAATCAGGAGTTAATGGTGAGGACCGCTCTGAACGTAGTCACCGAGGAGTGGGACACATTCGTCCAAAGCTTTTTGGGAAGAGTGAATCTTCTAGATTGGGAAGAACTATGGGTAGCTCTTCGCCAAGAAGAGGGTTGACCAAGGCGGGAAGTAGTGGCAAAGGGGCCTGGGTCAAGAAAGAGGAGGAAGAGGACGCGGCTCTGACATCTGCGGGGATGCAAGGGAAGAAGAAGAAAAAGGACCTCTCCAAGATTAAGTGCTTCAACTATGGGGAGCTGGGCCATTATGCAACCCAGTGTCCTAAGAAGAAGAATAAGGGAGAGGCGTCTGACTCCAAGGCAACGCCAGCTAAGTTAGAGAAGGAAGTAGAGGATGATGACGATTGTGCCATGAGTGTTCATGTACCTCTAGAGAAGAGGTGGGGTGACATCGAGCTATAGTTAGGAGGACTACAAGAGATGAGGGGTAGGATCCTTGAGGTATCCAAACTCTTGGATCATATCCATCTACGGGAGCCCCGAAGTGACAGTAGCAGGATGGCAGATGTTGGTAGAAGCGGATGCAGACGGAGCGACAGAGAGTGCTAGAGTGCAGTAGTCCCTAGCAGCGCAGAGAGGGTTGCAGCAGTGCGAGAGGCACAGAGGAGGTTGTAGCGGTGCAGGAAGGCACAAAGGTGTGTGCAGCAGTGCAAGAGGCACAAAGTTTGTTGCAGCAGCGCAAAGGCAACACAGGGAGCACAAGATAGCAGCAGAGAGAGCTTTAGCATCAGGAGGGTTTTTAGCCTGACAAGGATGTCAATAGTTGGGTAGATTAGTTACCATCGTCTCAGTAACTAAGTTGCAGTGCAACAGTAGCAGTGGTAGTGCTATGGGAAGCACGATGCAGTATGATGAGAGAGGGCTACAGTACAGATGTAGTGTTGGGAGGAAGGACCAACAACAACACAGATGTAGAGGGAGCTACCATACAAATGTAGAAGTGGTAGTGGTAGAGCCATGGGAAGCTGTACAGGACGCAAAAGCGCAAAGGATGTTGGGAAGTAAGGCCAAACATCAGCACAAGTACTGGTGCTAGATGATCAGGGTGATGCTCAGTGGTGGAGTATTACTAGAGTACATTCCTTGCTAAGAGGGAGTGTTGATTTGGGGTAGCATCGGATTTGATTTAGCCATGAAAATTGGTGTAGAGGCTAAAGCAAATGATATCTCCAAGACCCAGAAATGGTTTGGGGAAATTCTGCCCGGTGAAGGAGATATTAAAATAATTAATATTTTTAATGGGTTCCTAAGTCCAAACTTAGGAAATTAAAAATATTAATGGGTATTAATATAAAAATGGGTTAGAAGGTTCTAAATGACATGGATCAAGCCAAATCTAATCTTAGCTATTGATTAGAGATGTAATCTCGGTCGTTGAAGACTCAACAGAAAAAGTATAAGAGGAAGCTTGAGGGTCAGTTGGAGATACACCAAATTGGTCAATTAGTTCGATTTTCTAGAGCGGGGTTTGCTAAGAGAAATCGAACTAGTGATCAGAGTTGCAGCGAGGGGTAGTGAGTGCATAGCAGAGAGGCAGAGATAGTGTTAGAAGACCAGCGCAAAGGTAGAGAGGCAGATGCAGAGCCAGTAGAAGCCACGCAGAGGCCAACAGTGACTACGTAGAAGGCCAGAGGGCTTGCATGAGTGACGCAGAGGCTGCAAAGATGACATAGAGGGCCAGAAAGGCTGTGTAGAGCATAAGAGGGTTGATGCAGAGGGTTTCAAGCTGATGCAGAGGCCAGGAGGGTTGACGCAGAGCCTCAAAGAAGTGTTGGAAAGAGTTTCGTGGAGCAGACTTTAAGAATAACTGCTTCCGAAGAGAGGTATTACTGCCAGATAGATTTCTTTATCGGGTGAGCCAGTTTGGTACCCAGTTGCACTCAAGAAAATCTGCTTAATAATAAAACACTTAGAATTGCTTCATCGATTTTCCAAGTTGGGTTTTCTTGGGGACGATTGTCCAAAAATAACGGTGTCCCTTGTGTGTTTGTCTATTTCTTTCAGTTCATGATCTGTAGATGGTTGAGACTACATTGTGTTTATATCAATATTTATATGGATAAATAACTTGTTCAGTAATTAAACTAGTAGGTGAAATAAACCAAATAGTGCACGAAAATTTTTAACGACTTAGACTTAGAAATTTCAACAGTTTTCCCGCATTGGGTTTTTCTAGGGACTATTGTGTCCAAAAAATAAGTGTTTCCTATGTATCTTGTTCTTTGCTCTCTTTTCTGTTTCATGAGATCAAATATTTAATTAGTGTAGTTTGCAGAAGTTATTTGCTTCAGTATTCAAAAGAATAACTTGATGAATGTAATTTAAAATCAAGTAGGTGAAGTAGATTCAGATTTGTTGTAGAAGGGGTTCCTTCAGAGTGTAGGAATTTTCACATGGTATCAGAGCATTGATTTTGAAACAAGAAGAGCAGATTCGGTGTTGAGCAGCTGAAATGGAATAGCAGTGACTAGAGGAGTTAGTTCGACAGTTGGGTGAAATGGAATCGCATGGGCTCAGAGATCAAGATAGGTTGGACGAAGCCTGCAACTATGTCACATGGAAGACCAGAATCTTAACTGTTTTGGAGGAATATGATCTCGAAGCCTACCTCAAGAGTACTGTGGTTGATCCTGCTAACAATGATCAAAGGAAGAAGTACAAGGTTGAGCAAGGGAAGGCGAAGAGGCTCATTCGTGATGGAGTTCGAGATCATGTAGTCTCACACTTGAAGGGCAATGATACAGCCCGAGAGATGTGGGAAGCCTTGTCTTCACTGTATGAAGGCTCTTCCGAATAGCGGAAGATGTATTTAGAGTAGAAGTTGCAGCGAACTTTGATGTAGAGAGGAGAAGGGATGAACCTCTATCTTCAACCTCTTCAAGACACTAGAGACCAACTTGGTGCAGTGTAGTCCACTCCTCAGTCAACTGCGAGGGTGAGGATAGCCCTGAATGGAGTCTTAGATGAGTCTCAGAAAAAACTACCTTCATAGGAGGAGATGTGGGCAACTCTTGAACATGAGGAATTAAGAAGGGACCTAGTGAAGGTCAACCTCAATGGCAATAGTGGGAGAGGCACAAAGACGAAGGAGGAGGAGGAGAATGCAGCTCTAGCATCGAAGGGACAACAGAAGCCAAAGCGAAAGAGGGAAATTTCACTCTAGCATCGAAGGGACAACATAAGCCGAAGCGAAAGAGGGACATTTCGAAGGTGAAATGTTTTAGTTGTGGCGAGATGGGCCACTGTGCATCCCAATGTCCTTTGAAGAAAAAGGACAAGGATGAGAAACATGATCCTAAGGCTACTTCAGCAAAGATTGACGAGGATAAGTTTTCCATGAGTGCCCACACATATCTAGGTAGGAGATGAGGCGATATTGAACTGCAGTCGGGAGGACTACATGTGGGCAAGATCCTTGAGGAGTCCACCTCCTAGATCAATTCCTTGCTACGGGAGCCAAAGATTCAGTAGTAGCGAGATGGAGTTAGTGTCAGATGATACAATGGATTGTTTGGAGGACAGATGCAGTAGCTTGGGACCAGAGACTGATCAACGCAGAGAAAGGTTGGCAGCAGTGCAGTTGGCACAGTGTAGGAGTCAGCAACAGCGCAGAAGATTTAGAGGGTCAGAATCAACAGCGGTCAGATTCCAACATTCATTGTATTATGTTGAACACAGTGAAGTTCAACTAATTTTGGATGTTTTTCAGTTGCTTCTCTCAGCAACTGAGTTGCAGTACGGATGTAGTGTTAGCAGTGGCAGTGCTAGCAGCATAGCAAATGTAATGTTTTAGAGGGAGTTGTAGTATAGATGCAATAGTGGTAGTGGCAGTGTCATGGGTAGTAGTACAGTAGCAACAACAACATAGTGTTGGTGGCAGCATCAGTGCAAAAAGGAGGTGCTTCAGAAATAGAGCAACATGAAGGTAGACATTGTTGCCAGAGCACTTCCCTTGCTAAGATGGAGTGTTACTTTTTGGTAGCATCGAAAGTGCTCTTGCCTTGAAAATTGGTGGAGATGATAAGGCACATGAGTTCTAAAGAACCCAGAAACCGTTTGATGAATTCCACCCGGATTGTATTTTGTTAAAATAATTACTGTTTTTAATGGAGTTCCTAATTCTAAACTTAGGGAAATTAAAATATTAATGGGTATTAATCAAAATATGGGTGAGAATGATCTAGAAGGTGGATTAAGTCATGTTTTAATCTTGGCCATTGATTAGAGACTTAATCTTGGTCATTGAAGACTCAACAAGAAAAGTATAAAATGGAGGCTTGGGGTTGATTTGGAAACACATAGAGAGATTGAGGAAATCAATTTTGTGAGGTGAGAAGTTCTCAGGAGGAAAATCAATTGGGGAGATCTTGTAGCTAAGGGGTAGTGAGAATCTGGGAGAAGGAATTTCTAGAGAATACTGACAGAGAATGCGAAGAGAGCTTGCAGAGAGGTAACGCAGTAGCCGGCGGAGAAAACGCGAAAAAGTTGTCTGTTACACAGAATCCAGAACTATCGGAACAACTGGAACTGCTGGAACTACTGGGAGAGCTAACATAGAGGTAGCGCAATAGCCGGGATGTTGAAATTTCTAAGTCTAACCTGTTAGAAATTTTCCTGCACTATCTGGTTTATTTCTCATACTTGTTTAATTACTAAACAAGTTATTTAACCATATAAATACTGAAATAAACACAATGTGGTCTCAACCATCTACAGATCATCAACTGAAAGAAATGGACAAACACACAAGGGACACCGTTATTTTTGGACAATCATCCCCGGAAAAACCCAACTTAGGAAAATCGGTGCAGCAGTTCTGAGGGTTTTATTATTAAGCAACTTTTCTCAATACAACTGGGTGCCAAACTGGCTCGCCCTACAGAGAAATCAACTTGGTAGTAATACCTCTCTTCGCAAGCAGATATTTGGAAAGTCTGCTCCATGAAACTCTCTCCAACACCTCTCTAAGGCTCAGCGTTAGTGCCCCTGGCCTCTGCGTCAACTCTCTGAGGCTTTCAACAGCTTCTCTGACCCTCTGCGTCCCTTTAGTAGCCTCTATTTCACTCATGCAGGCCCTCTGGCCCTCTGCGTAGTCACTACTAGCCTCTGCATGGCTTCTTCTGGCTCTACGTCTGCTTCTATGCCTTTGCACTAGTATTCTGACACTATCTCTGCCTCTCTGTTGTGCACTCACTGCCCTTAGTTGCAACTCTGATCACTGGTTCGATTTCTCTTAGCAAACTCTGCTCTAGAAAATCAAACTGACTGATCACTCCGGTGTATCTCCAACTGGCCCTCAACCCTCCTCTTATACTTTTTCTGTTGGGTCTTCAACAGCCGAGATTACATCTCTAATCAACAGCTAAGATTAGATTTGGCTTAATCCATGTCATTTAAAACCTTCTAACTGTTGAAACTAGCAACAAGAAATGATAAAAATAGAATCCAAAAATTCCAATTTTAATTTGTCCTTGAATTAAATTGTGAATTAAAATCAAATTTAGTCTTAACAGCTACTTGGAAATAATTAATTA
>APFE031566549.1:29139-39209 GCA_000404065.3 Pinus taeda | reverse complement strand
GAATCAAGATGGAGAAGGGCGATACTATTTCCACATATTTGAACAAGCTCACCACCTACAGAGATGAGCTTGGCAGTGTGGGAATAACTACTGCCAATGATGATATGGTGAGCCTCGCTCTTCTTAACCTTCCAAAGAGTTGGAATAGCTACCAAGACTCTGTGAATGGAAGGGAGAAACTGCCAGATGATGATGACTGTGGCCGGATCTTACGAAGGAGGAGATCAGGAGGAGCACACAAGATGGTTCTTCATCAAAGAATGATGATGAAGAAAATATGGCCTTAGCGAGTAAGGCAAGGAAAGGGGAAGGCTTCCCATTCCAAATCGAATTCTTCTCATGGAGGGAAGAAGGGTGAAAAGTCTAAAGTGAGATGCTTTAATTGTCATGAGATGGGACATTATGCGACTAATTGCCCATTGAAGAAGTCCAAGAAGGGATCCTTTGAAGGATCAAAAGGTGAGGCATTAGCCTCTTAGTTCGAATGGACTTTACCCTCATCGCATGCATGGTGTCATCGATGATGGGTTGTGTCTAGTATATTGACAGTGGAGCCTTATTCCACATGACCGGCGATAAAAGTTTATTCAGTGTCTTGGAGGAGAAAGACCTCAAGATGCGCATAGAGATGGGTGACGACGAAAGGTAGTGTTTCAGGAGTGGGCACAGTTGCTTTTTAGAGGGAGCATGGAGCTCCTATCACCTTGACAGATGTGAAGTATGTGCCTCGACTGAAGAAGAACTTAGTATCAGTCGCAATGTTGGAGGACAAAGGCTATGATGTTGTCTTTAGTAAGGGAAAGGTTTTCCTTAGACACATCACTGCGAGACAGGTGAAACAAATCGGTTCACAAGTTAAAAACTTGTATGCTCTTGAGGTTCAAGATGCATGCAAAGTCTTGAGGAGCAAGGAAAATGTTAGAGACTTGGTGGTTGAGAGGGAGAGTAAATTACCTCTCAACATGCAGCCCTAGAAGAAGTCTCAGACAATTGTGGAGAATCCACAATTGGAGAAACAGAGAGGAGACTAAGTGAAGAGATCCACTTATGCAGATACCTCCAGTAAGGTGAAATTTAGATCCAAGTGGGCAGAGGGATCAAATGCAGCCATACCTCCACGTGTGAGGTCGGGCGATGTGAAGTGATAGTCCCAAGAAGGCTAGAATTGGGCAAGGGTCCATTGAGAGGTTTTATCTCATGGATCATACCCTGCTACGGGAGCCCAAAGTACAAAGTAGTAGGACGAATCAGTGGGATTGACGCAGTCAGAGATCAAAGTGACAGAGGCTAAAGCAGTCAGATACTGAAAAGCGCAGAGAAGGATTGACAACAGTGCAAAAAGGCAGAGTCAGGAGAAGCGCAAAGTTTTCAGCTGACATAAGCAATAGCAGTCAGAGACCTTGATGACAGATGCATCATACTGATTCAGGTTGGATGTTCTTCTATTTCTGGAGTTGTTGGAGCAACAACACTAGAGAGAAGTGTTGCATGCATAACATTCCAAAGGTTCATGATCGGGATCGAGTTGAATTCCTTTCTTGTTGAGAGGGAGTGTTGAAAATAGCAACAAGAAATGATAAAAATAGAATCCAGAAATTCCAATTTTAATGTCCTTGAATTAAATTGTGAAATAAAATCGAATTTAGTCTTAACATCTACTTGGAAATAATTAATTAAGTTATTTTGACTTAATTAGTTGGAGAAATTCAAGTTAGAATTCTTTCTGAAGTGATGCAAGAGTTATCCCATAAATCATGCAAGAGTTATCCCTTAAATTAAGGAGATAAGATTGAGTTATATTTGAGTTGTAATTAGTTAACTCAGTTTACTGAGTTAAGTCTAGTTAAATTAGTTTCAAACTATTTGAGGAACTAATAGAGAGTTATTAGTCAGTTGATGCATGCATGCACTCAACTAGTGTACTCCAGATAACTGAAGATTCCCTCATCAGTAACTCATGCATGTCTATCAGTTGAGCTAAATGTCAAGGACAGTGTACTATCAGTTGCATGTGTTTTCCTATAAAGAAAACTCATGCATGCAGTCAAGGTAAGGTTCCTTGAGGATTGCACAATTTTGGAGGATCAGTTTTCCACTTGGTTGAGATTTTTCCACTTGGTAACAGGAGGATCACCCAAGAGAAACAACGCAAAGAAATAGGAGCTTCGAGGGCAGAGAGGAAGGCTTGTGAGAAGCCAAGATTGCCTATGAGCATCTGTGAGGATTGTACTGAGAGCTGGATAGCTGTGAGAGCTAAGGCTTTGTATAATCTCTATGTATTTCCACCTTGTATGATAATACAGATAGTGGGGTTTTTAGCTGAGGCTTTCCCCGAAGTATTTTTATGTGTATTGTACATTGATTCTTCTTATTTTGGTTATATGTGTTAAGCTCAATCTTTCTCAATTTTAAGCTTCCGCAAACTTTGATAGTAGAAGTAGGTTATAGTATTTTGCTTTGGTTATATTGCATTATCAGGTTAATCTACAGTCAAATTTTCTACATGGTCCTAGAACGAGATTTTTAGAGAATTTGCAAAATTTCTACACTAACCTAGTTTTATATTAATACCCATTAATATTTTTATTTTCCTAAGTTTAGATTAGGAACCCATTAAAAATATTAATTATTTTAATATCTCCTTCACCGGGCTAAATTTCACCAAACCATTTCTGGGTCTTGGAGATATCATGTGCTATAGCCTCTCCACCAATTTTCATGGCTAGAGAATATCCGATGCTACCCCAAATAAGCACTCCCTCTTAGCAAAGAATGTGCTCTAGTAATACTCCACCACTGAGCATCACCCTGATCATCCGGCACCGGTACCTGTGTTGATGCTTGGCCTTGCTGCCCAACATCCTCTGCACTGTTGCATCTTGTACTACTGCCCATGGCTCTACCACTTCCACTGCTACATCTGTACGACAACTCCTCTGCATCCTTGCTGCTACTGGTCGTTCCTCCCAACACTGCATCTGGACTATAGCCCTCTCTCATAATGCTGCATCGTGCTTCCCATAGCACTACCACTGCTACTGCTGCACTACAACTCAGTTACTGAGACGATGGTAACTGATTTACCCAAATACTGACATCCTTATTAGGCTAGAAACCCTCTTGATGCTGAATCTCTTTGCTGCTATCCTATGCTCCCTCTACTGCCTCTGCACTGCTGCAACAACTTTGTGCCTCTCGCACTGTTGCAAACACCTTTGTGCCTTCCTGCGCTCTTGCAACCTCCTTTGTGCCTCTCGCACTGTTGCAATCCTCTCTTCCCTACCAGGGACTACTGCGCTCTAGCACTCTCTGCCGCTCCATCTGCATTTTCTTCTATCGACATCCACCATCCTGCTACTGTCATGTCGAGGCCCCCGTAACTGGATATGATCCAAGAGTTTGGGTACCTCATGGATCCAGCCCCTCATCTCCAGTAGTCTTCCTGACTACAACTTGATGTCACGCCGCCTCTTCTCTAGAGGTACATAAGCACTCATGGCACAATCGTCATCATCCTCTACCTCCTTTTCCGCCTTAGTCGGTGCTGCCTTGGAGTCAAACACCTCTCCCTTATTCTTCTTCCTAGGACACTAGATTGCATAATGACCCAGTTCACCACAGTTCAAGCACTTAATCTTGGAGAGGTCCTTTTTCTTCCTCTTCCCTTGTTCCCTGCAAATGCCAGAGCCACATCCTCTTGCTCCTCTTTCTTGACCCAGGCTCCTTTGCCACTACTTCCCGCTTTGGTTAGTGGTTTGATCTCTTCTTAGCGAAGAGCTGCCCACAGTTCTTCCCAATTTGGAAGACTCGCTCTACCCAAAATGCTTTGGATGAATGTCTCCCAATCCTCGAAGACTGCGTTCACGGTGGTCCTCACCATTAACTCTTGATTCGGCGTGGCCCCTATGGAAGTCAGGTGGTCCCAAATCTCCTGCAACCTGCTGAGGAAGTGATCTACTTGCTCCCCCTTTTGCATTTGATATCACTGCAACTGATTCTCCAGTAGCATTTTCCTCTGCATGGAAGTGCCCTGATACAATGTCGTCAAGGTGTCCCACATCTCCTTTGCGGTATTCTTCTTGGCAATATGTTGAACTACATGATCCTTGAGCCCATCAAGGATTATGCACTTTTCCTTGGCCATCGCATCCTCGTACTTTTCGTTATCAGTTGGGCCGACTGGGATAGCCACGGTTCTCAAGGCAAAGGCCTTAATGCGTGTCTATCTAGAACAGATAGGATAGTGGCCTTCCAGATGAGAAAGTTGGACGCATCGTCCAGCTTGTCCTGATCCCTCAATCTGTTCATTTCCATCTCTGCTCTTCTTTTCGACTCCTTTGAGTCTCTACTTCCCTCCTAAAAGTTCTCTCTTCGACTCCCTCTGAGTCTCTACTTCCCTCTGGGAAGTTCTTTTCTAGACTCCCTCTGAGTCTCGATTTCCCTCCTGGAAATCCTTCTACCCACCGTCGAATCGTACCTCTTCGATATCCTTTACTCCTGCAACACTGATTTGGATTTCTTGGCTAGAAATCCACCTAGGTAGCGACTCCATTCTACCTTGGTTCTGTCCCGTTAGGTACTGTTCTGCCTCGACAGCAACAACACCCCACCAGCTTCACACTCCACAATCTGCCCACAGCTTCTTATGCCCCAGCAATTAAAGAACTGAGCCTCTAGGCTCATTGCAATCCCGGCAGTGGCTAAAGCACTCCACTAGCCAACTGCGTCACTCCTACTTGGCTGAGCAGGATGACATGGGTCTTCGTGAGCCTCTTCTGCCTCTCACTGCTTTTGCACTAGCCCCTTCTCTAGCTCGAACTGATGACGCAGGCCCTCTGCATCAACCCTTCTCTGCTAATTTCTGCCTAGGAATAACTTCTATCACTTGGGACAGTTGTTTCTGTTGCAAATTTTTCAATTCAGCTGGTGCCTTTAGCTCTCCTGTTATCTGCAATGCTCTGATACCATGTTGAAATTTGTAAGTCTAACCCGTTAGAAATTTTTTTGCACTATCTGGTTTATTTCTCCTACTTGTTTAATTATTGAACAAGTTATTTAACCATAAAAATACTAAAATAAATACAATGCAGTCTCAACCATCTACAGATCATTAACTGAAAGAAATAGACAAACACACAAGGGACACCATTATTTTTGGACAATCGTCCCCTGAAAAACCCAACTTTGGAAAACTGGTGCAGTAGTTCTTAGGGTTTTATTATTAAGCAGCTTTTCTGAGTACAACTGGGTGCCAAACTGGCTCACCCTACAAAGAAATCAACCTGGCAGTAATACCTCTCTTTGGACGCAGATATTCGGAAAGTCTTCTCCACGAAACTCTTTCCAGCGCCTCTCTAAGGCTCAGCATCAGCCCTCCTGGCCTCTACGTCAGCCTGAAACCCTCTGCGTCAGCCTTTTGAGGCTCTGTACAGCCCCTCTGGCCCTCTGCACTACTTCTGTAGCCTCTATGTCACTCATACAGGCCCTCTACACAATCACTATTGGCCTCTGTGTGGCTTCTTCTGGCTCTCTACCTCTGCGCTGGTCTTCCAACATTATCTCTGCCTCTCTGCTATGCACTCATTTCCCCTCGCTAAAACTCTTATCACTGGTTCGATTTCTCTTAGCAAACCCCGCTCTAGAAAATCGAACTAACTGATCACTTTGGTGTATCTCTAACTGACCCTTATGCCTCCTCTTATACCTTTTTTATTGAGTGTTCAACAACCAAGATTACATCTCTAATCAACGGCTAAGATTAGATTTTGCTTGATCCATGTCATTTAGAACCTTCTAACCCAATTTTATATTAATACCCATTAATATTTTTATTTTCCTAAGTTTAGACTTAGGAATCCATTAATAATATTAATTATTTTAATATCTCCTTCACTGGGCAGAATTTCCCCAAACCATTTCTAGGTTTTGGAGATCTCATGTGCTTTAGCCTCTCCACGAATTTTCATGGCTAGAGCACATCCGATGCTACCCAAAATCAAGACGGGAGAGCTGATGTAGAAAAGCTCCCTGTCACGCAGAATCCAAAACTGTCAAAACTGTCAGGAATTGCCGGAATAGCCGGGAGAGTTGACACAGAAGGCAGAGAAGGTGACCTAGGACTGACGCAGAGCCAGGTAGAAATAGCCGGGGTTAGCCAGCCTTGTGCCGGATCAACCGGAATTCTGCCGGGTGAAGTGAGGTAAAACTCACACAAATTTTTTGCTAGTATTTTCTCTGTAAAGGATTGCTAGATGAGCACCCTAGATTTGTTTCAGATATTTCTCCTGCATGATAATAAACCCTCATAACTGTTGCACCAGTTTTCTCGCATTAGGTTTTTCCGGGGACTATTATGTCCAAAAATGTGTGTCCTATGTATCTTGTTCTTTGCTCTGTTTTCTGTTTCATGAGATCAAATATTTAATTAGTGTAGGATACATAGGTAACTTGCTACAGTATTCAAAAGAATAACTTGATGAATGTAATTTAAAAAAGATTTAGATTTGCTGCAGAAGGGGTTCCTTCAGAGTGTAGGAATTTTCACAACAATCATGGGTTCCTATATGATGAAGAGGCTCATAGAACTTGTTGGAACGAGGGTGATGGCCATGATGATAGGGTAGAGCTCATGTATTGGCTTTTTCCCACTTTCTAAATGTTTTTGTCCCCACCATATTTTTCATTTTGTGGTTCTTTTTTCTGTTGAATGTGTTCATATATGCTTTTTGTTGAAATTTGGTACCAAATGACAGGTGGTTCCCTAAGGCTTTGATCTTTGGCCTAGGGAAACGTGTCCAAAAGAATTTAATTTTTCTCCTAAAGTGACTTTATAATTTTTATAAAGTTAAATCTAATTTAAAAGTGACTTTAAGTGATAAAGTTACTAAAGTCTAATTTTAAAGTGACTTTAATAAAGTCAATATAAAATTAGAAAGGAAAAGTGACTTTGGAAATAAATGACTAAGTGGGTCTTTATTAAAGTGGGGTGAATTAAAAAATAGAAAGTGAGATTTAAATGAGCATTTAATCTCAGCCCTTGATCTCAATCTAATTCAGCTATTGGATTTAGGGATCACCCAAAAGTCACTTAGGGTTAGATTAAAGGAGGAAAAGGTCATTCATTCTTTCATGAGTAGATTGAGAGAAGGAAAGCAAGGGAGATTTTTGGACAGAGAGGAGAAGGAGGCAGCAGCTTGGCACACATTCCAAGGCAGCACTTTAGCAAATCCGTACAACTGAATTAGCACATAGCAAAAGGCAGTATTTGGGCACGGTTTTCAAGGATGCCGTACAACAGATTTTGAGGATGTCGTACAACAAATTTGGAGGAGGTCATACAACAGTATTGCTGTTTTGTTTTGCTGGTTGCAAGTTTTCTAGTTGGCTGTGAGGCACGGAAAACGAGATAAGTTGTAAAAGTTTGCTTGCTGATTTTTTGCTGAATATTTTTCTTACTGTAAAAGCATTTTTCAGAAATAAGGAGCTCTCGAACTGGTTTTCCCTAAGAGTTATAGGGGGTTTTTCAGTTGTTGAATGTATGGATATGGAAAAGGGCATTTAACTATTATGGGAGAAATAAAGTGAAACTGAAAATCGGGGTGGGAAATAAGAAATTTTTACATGGTATTAGAGCTTGAGTGCTGAAGTGCAGTTTGGGACAGCAAGGAGGAAAATTACAGCCTGTTGATTTTTCACTCAGAAAATTCCAGCAAGCTGATTTTTCACAAACAACAGTTTTATCTTTACTACAACAGTGCTATTTTTTAGTTTTAGGACAGCAGGATGTCATTGGGATTAAGGGTGGAGGATAGGTTGGATGGGCATTCCAATTACAACATTTGGAAGGAGAGAATGCAAAGTATCTTTCAGGAGGCAGAAGTCTGAGACATCATGGTGCATACCACACAGAACCCTGTTGTTGTACCTACTGATGCTACTCAGTTGGTTGATTATAATAAAAAGAACAACAAGGGTAAGAGACTGATTCTAGACGGAGTCAAAGACCATTGCATTCCTCATGTGAGAGGAAAGAGAAATGCCCATGAGATGTGGACAGCATTGTCCAATCTCTACCAGAGTACCAATTAGAACCGGAAAATCGTTCTGAAGGAGAAGTTGAAGACCATTAAGATGGGTAATGATAGTGCAGCTAGATATCTCACAAAGATTACTAATGTGAGAGACGAGTTGGCAACAATTGGAGAGGTCATTCCACCCACTGAGTTGGTGTGGATTGCAGTGAATGGCCTCCCCCGCTCATGGATGAACTTTGCCGATGGGGTTTGTGCATGTGAGACCCTTTCCACATGGGAGAGGTTTTGGGATGATTGCATTCAGATAGAGATCAAGAAAGGTCAGCTTGGGGCAGCCAAGCTAGTTGAGCAGGATGATGATGCAACACTGTTGGTAGGAGGCAAGAAAGGCAAAGAAAAGCAAAGAAAAGAAGCAGGCTTCCACAAGCAATGGTGGGGGCAAAGACAAAGGTAAAGGTAAACAGGGTAACACATAGAAGGACTAGTCCAAGGTGAAGTGTTGGAATTGTCAAAAGATGGGACACTATGTAGTTGTGTGTCCGGAGAAGAAGAAGAAGAAGGGGAAGAACTAGAGCGTGGCAGCTTCAGTAGAGGTTGAGGACTTTGCAGATTGTTTTGACCGGGAGTTTGGGTTTACTGCGTGTGAGTTCTTTAGTGCAGGATCACCTGCCACACAGGTTCAGAGTGTGTATGTTTTTTCCTCGATTAGCAGAGCATCTTCAAGTATTTGGTATGTGGACAGTGGGGCTTCACGTCACATGACAGGAGTCCGTGAGTACTTCTCAGAGCTTTCAGAGAGTGGCACTGATATGGAGGTAGTACTCGGTGATGATAGAGTTGTTAGAGCAGTCGGTGTGGGGACACTGAAATTTCAGAGGGAGTCCAAACCTCCCTTGAAGGTGTCAAATGTTCTTTATGTGCCAGAGATGAAGAAGAACCTCATATCCGTCTCAGGTTTAGAGGACAGAGGATATGAGGTACTGTTCAGGGGAGGGCAATTGTTGATGTATCCCAGGGGCACTCCAGCTGATTCAGCTAGAGCGAGAGGTGTACGCCATGCAAAGGTGTACAAGTTTGCATTCCAGTCCATTTTGGCATTGAGCAGTAGTACCGACAGCAGAGCTAGCAGTTCTGAGCTGTGTGAGATTTGGCACCGCAGGATGGGGCATATGTATCATGGAGCCTTGAGGACCTTGCGGGAGATCACTACAGGTGTGCCAGATTTCAGTATTGATCACTTTGATACTTGCAGAGGATGTGCGATGGGCAAGTTTGCCAAATCCCCTTTTCCCAGCAGTGACAACAGAGTGACTGGAATACTTGATTTGATTCATTCTGATGTGAGCGGTCGGATGTCTCATGTTTCCTTGAGTGGATATGAGTACTATGTTTTATTCATTGATGATCACTCCAGGAGGACCTGGATTTATTTCTTGAAGACCAAGAGTAGGTCTTCAAGCGGTTTCAGGAGTTTAGAGCTCTTGTGGAGACGTAGACAGGTCGGAAGATCAAGTCCCTGAGGTCGGACAATGGGGGAGAGTACACCCTTAGAGAGTTTGTTGACTATTGTGCGGAGGCAGGCATTAGGAGGGAGTTCACTGTTCCTTACAACCCCCAGCAGAACGGGGTTGCGGAGAGGAAGAACAGATCCATCATAGGGGCTGCCAAAGCCATGTTACATGATCAGGGTTGCCATTGTTTTTGTGGGCAGAGGCCTGCAACACAGCTGTTTACTTGCAGAACAGGAGTCTGCATCGTGCCTTCATGACTTCGGAGGAGGCTTTTTCTGGGAAGAAGCCTGATATTGGTCATCTTCATATCTTTGGATGCATTACATACTCCTATATACCCAAGGAGAAGAGGACCAAACTAGAGCCCACCGCAGAGAAGGGTATCTTTGTGGGCTACAGTGAGACCTCAAAGTCCTTTGGGATTTACATTCCTGCACAGAGGAGAGTTGTTGTCAGACGGGATGTGAAGTTCGAGGAGGACAGGGCCTTTAGGAGATCACGGGAGTTGGAGTATCTGGATCAGCCA
>APFE031566540.1:0-34932 GCA_000404065.3 Pinus taeda | reverse complement strand
TAATACTGTAAATTACATCCAAATATATTTACATCCAAATATATTGACCAAAAATAAAGAAGGAAAACTATAACTTCTAGAAAATTCAAATGCAATGTGGAACCAACTCACAGATTTAAAAAGGAAAGAAATCTGAGCAATACTATTCAAATGAATATCTTACAATGAAAATAGTTTGCTAATCTTTTATAAGGGAACTAAAAATGAGCTATTAAACCAAAGCTATTATAATTTAAGATAGCAACAATTCATAGATTTGTAATTATGGAACATAGGAAATTATATAAAAGAATCCAATATACATAAGTCTACCAAACCGTTATTCCTTGAAACAATTCCATTGAAAGAAATGTTGACGATGTGGGTGAGGCCCAAAACATTTTATTGACTGAAACAAATTCTAAACAAAAAATTTTACAAACAATTGTAGTAGGGGTATTGAACATATATATAGATATACTAGAACTAAAAAATGCAGTAAAATTGTAAATGAACAACCCAAGAATTGGGAATGTTGTGTGTGGCCCAAAATCAATTATGAATATTAAAAGAGAAACATAGTATTACATTTGCAGACAAGGGCTCTTTCCTAGAGACTAAACTCATAAATAACTACACCAAAATTACTCATAATTGAAAGGTCCATCATGATAACGGTGGATAGAGTTCCTATAGGGTAACAACGGTACGGTTGTGGACTTTTATTTCATTTAAATGGTAGATTGTACCTAAATAATAATAATAAGATTTTGAAAACCCCAGCTCACTCTTGAGCATCACTGCACAAAATTATCTTAACATTTAATATCTAGAAAAGCCCTTGAGGGGCATGTGACGACACCTAGAAATTCAACATAGAAATAAACTGTCAAAGAATAATCTAGGGAAAGCAACAGTGCATTAGTAAGCAAAATGATGAAGGCACCACGAAATAATTACTTGTAAGAGACCAAGCAAGTAAACACAATATTAATATAGCGAACCCTGACATTACATTAAAAGAAATAAAGCTCACCAGTAAGTAAAGAACCATAAAAGGGTTGACTTGAGCAATTCACTAATCTTCAACGAGCTCCAACAATAACCCTAGGAGAGAATTTCAACATTAAAAGACCAAAACAGAATGACAAAAGACAAATGGAGGAAACAGGAAAATTTCAATGATGAAATTTACCTATTCAAATACCCTCATCTTGTGCAATTACCGTCGTCATGAGGAGATTCCATTAGCACCTACAAGAAGCAAGAAATGAAACAAATTTATTTCTAGGAAAGCATGGAAGAATTTAGCTTAATTGCATGTTAAGATGGGAGAGGATGCAATTTGAACTTATGTAAAAAAACATAGTGTCGAATATTCTAGAAATCCCTTCATTCTCACCAAGCCTGTAGGATGGGTGTTAATAGGAGTAATTTGCAAACCTTCGTCCCTCAGGGTTTATGTGATACATATAACTAAGTGAGTCAACATGGACGGATGAGGGTGTCTGCATAAAAATGAAACCTGAGTTTACAAGTTGCAGAGCTATAATATGACAGAGGGAAATTAGGAAAATGAGCCACATACAATGTTGGGGACCCTGCAACCACCTCTTTTGATTTACACTGTCAATTTGAACCCCATCTTGGAGATTCATAGATCTATTACAAATCCACAATGCTAAGAATGCTAAATGGCATGTGATGGGACCAGGTTCTAGATAGATCAAAAGTTAATGTCTCTCAATACATCATATGGCCACTACCAGATTGACCCAAGGAGTCACGAATTTCATTCAAGTCATGAAATCAAGCTAAACTCGAGGTATGAGACAATAATCACTTAGTCAATGTTGCATATAACATGGATACACAAATAAAATGATAAATCCTTTAATACAATCCATATCAACTCATACATATAGACATAATGAGATTAATTACAACTTATATAGCATGGTAAAGATATTATATATATGGTAAATTGTTAGGGTAGGTTACAGATGGTATGGGAGTCGAGGTTTCTACACTATGGCATAATGGGACACGATAATATAAAATTATATTGTATGGCTCAGAGAGAGTGCAAACAAATGTGGAGGGGAACTCATGCATCTTCACCCCACCAACAAGACCCTTTGTAGGATCTAGTCAATACCTTTTGTGGGACCCAACTCAGAAATGTGGATAGAATTAGGGGATGAGCCTTATAATACAATTGTCCTCCTACTAGAAAGCATGGAATAACTAAAGGCTAAAATGGTAAATTTAAGGGTAGATAATGAATGTATAATGCATGAATAGGAATGGATAATGAAAATTTTAATGGACAAACAAAATCATAAAAATTTCATTCGAAGCCCTAATAATGGAAAGAGAGCAAGGTCCCACCAGAGGAGGGAGGAAAATATACTTGAAAGGAGTTAGATGTAAGAATAATAGGGTGATAGAAAGACAAATGAGTAAGTGTCAATAAATGTTTCTTGGAGTAATATGTGGAAAGTTGCTAAGAGATGGAAATTGGAATTACATGCAGAATTCAAAAAGATAAAACCCGCAAGCTTTGATGGAGAGGTATAAGATGCAACACATTCATGTTTAGTTAATATGAATGAGTACCTCAAATTTATGAATATGATGATAATTAGAAAGATCACTTAGAAATTTACCAACTGCGTAGAAAGATCACTTAGCCATTACATGGAGTTGACAAATAGATAATCACCTTGGAAACTTTCCAGAAATATTTAAGTGAAAGTATTTGACTAAATGATTCTATGATGACAAGGCCAAAGAGTTCCATGATCTTCATCTTAGAAAACTAACTATGGATGAATTCATGGCAAATTTTACCTCCTTATTACAATATGTTACCTATATACGGGAAGAAAAGGCCAAGGTGTAAGGATTTGTAAATAGTTTTCCAGCACACATGAAGGAATGACTAGAACTTGACAATCCTAAAACTATGGATAACGTTGTAAGGAAAGCACGAATTGTTTATCAACAAATGTAGCAAAAAGATAATAATATAATCTCGGAAGCTAAGAAAGGACAGGAGAATGCAAAAAATGAAAAAAATAATGGAACTGTAAATTTTACAAATTCCGAAAGAAATCAACAAGGGAAATCCATGGAGAATGGTAAGTAAAAACCTTGATCACAGAATAAATAAGAAATTGTAGAACAATCAACTAGACTCGAAGCCAACCAACCAACAAATAAAAACCATTACAGTGTTGGGGTTGTGAAGGACCACATTATATAAAGAATTGTCTCTATCGTGGAATATTCGAGCAAATAACAAACATCTAGTAGGCTTTAACTATGGGTGAAGTGGAAAAAAGTATACCTAAAATCAATGTTTCTCTAGAATATCATCAAGAAGAATATCAAGCTACCATGATTGAAATTGAAGGTAAGATCTTCAAGCACATTATTTATATTCTAATAGACCTTGGAGCAGGTTAAGGTTACATAAGTCCTAGGATGGTGGAATTATGTCATTTATAAGTCAACAAGTTTAAGAGCATGTGGTTGGTTGAACTAGCCACACAGGAAAAAGGGAGACTAGTGGCTAAAGTAGAAAACTATTTAGTTCAATTGGTTGACCAAGCTATAAGAGAAAATTTAAATGTTTTACCTTTAGGGTCCTATGATGTCTTAATCGGTATAGATTGGCTAGAAGCTCATTGTTCTCTTGTAAACTTTAAGGAAAGGGAAACCAATTTCTTGAATGAGGATGGTATTAGATAAGAAATTCAAGGAATTAAGAAGCCTTGGAGATTGAGACCAAGTAGAACCTCACAAATAGGGAACTGTATTAGGAAAGACTGCCAAATCTATTCACTTCAAGTGGGATATACTGATTCTACGGAGAAAACAACAGCCTTAGGAAACCCGCCAAATGTTGAAGACTTTGATAATGTATTTCAAGAAGAAATACCTGGACTACCACCGAAGCGAGATATATATTTCACCATTGAATTAATTACAAGAGTTTCCCTAGTGTCCAAGGCACCTTATAGGATGAGCATACTAGATTTGATAGAAATAAAAAATCAATTACAAGAATTATTGGACAAAAAATGCATGTGTCCCAATGGGTCACCCTCTAGATCCCTTGTCCTCTTTGTTAAGAAGTAGGATGGCCCTCTGAGACTTTATATCGATTACCATTAGTTAATAACTTTGACTGTTAAAAATAAATATCCACTACTAAGGATTGAAGACCTATTCGATCAAGTCAAAGGTTGTACTATATTTTCAAAAATTGACTTGCATTCTTGGTACCATCAAATAAGGATAAGGGATGAGGATACCTATAAGACTACAATAAAAAATCGCTACAAAGATTATGAATTTTTTGTTTTCCCTTTTGGGCTCATTGATGCCCCAACCACATTCATGTATCCTATGAATAATATATTTCATTCCTATTTTGATAAATTTATGCCAATTTGTATTGACGATATCCTGATTTGTTCTAATAATATGGAGGAACACTAGAAGCATCCCTATAGAATTTAAACATCGTGGGAGAGTCAATTTTATGTCAAATATAGTAAATGTGAATTCTATAAAGATTGGGTACAATACCTTGGACATCATATCACTAAATATGGGATAGGAATAGAAACTAAGAATATTGAAACCATAATGGAATGGCTTATCCCCAAACATGTTGTAGAAATTTGATCGTATATTGTGTTAGTTGTCTATTATCATCATTTCAAAGAACGATTTTCTAAAGTAGCATAACCCCTAACATCATTGTAGAAGAGAGGAAAATATTTTAAATGGATAACAAAATATCCACAATGTTTTGATTAGCTAAAACACTTGTTGACCACAACACGTATTCTAAGGACAAAAAAACTGGAAATGGAGTTTATTGTCTATGCTTATGCTTGAAAGAACATGAATAAGATTATTCTTATTATCATCTAGACTTAGCTAAAATAGTCCATGCTCTCAAGGTATGGTGACATTATTTATTGGGGAAGAAATTTATCTTAATGACTAAACATAAAAACTTGATTGTTTTTTTGAAGAAACCAAATCTAAACACTTGAGAAGTGTGGCAGACTTCTTTTCTCAGTGAATTTGACTTTGATATAAAGTACCTAAAAGATCAGGAGAAATGGGTAGTGGATGCTCTAAGTATAATATTGAATTGTATATATGAAATCACTTACAGTGAACTGAAATTTATTTTTTCTAATTACATTAGAGATGCTACCTTAAAAGATATTGAATACCATTTTAGATGGGAACATGATAAAGAATAAATTAATCCTTAAAGGACAATGTGATATGATATTAACAATGACAATTTTTTATTTATAAAAATCGAATCCATGTTCCTCATCAACAAACTCTTAAGTAATTTATTCTTGACAAAAAACATAGAAATCCATATGTTGCACATTGCGGTGACCAAAAAGTAATTAAAACTATGATAAAATATTAATTTTGTCCTGGAATGTAGAAGGAAGTGGCCCGATACTCGGTGTAATGCTTAGAGTACCAACAAGTAAAGGTTGAATATCAACACTCAACAGGTTTACTCCACCCAGTGCCCAGTCCTGAATGGAAATGGGAAATATTAATGATATTTTTTATTACATGTCTATGAAGGTTGAAAAAGAAAAATGACTCTATAAAGGTGGTGGTAGACAAACTAAGTAAAATTTCTCCTTTCATTCTTGTGAAATCAACTTATAAAGATTTTCAAATTACTGATTTTTTTATGAGAGAGATCTTTAGATTACATGGAATACCCAAAACGTTAATCTATGATAGGGATGTAAAGTTTACCTAAACTTTTTGGAAGGCTCTCTTCACTAATTTAGGTTCCCGAGAGGAGTTCAATACTACTTACCATCAACATTGAAAATTGAATGACAACATACTAAGTGGGTGGATTATCCTCCCCTGGTAGAGTTTTGTAACATACCCCAATTGCATACTGATTTTTTTTTGCCTAAACTTACTAATTATAATATGACTTCAGAATATTGTCTTTGTCAGTTTTTCTTTGCAGTAATGAGTCTATTTTTCTGTAAGGAGATTTCCATGGTTTTAACGATTCCACAAAATTCATTTCTTTGATTTGTACCAGGACTATAATAAATTCATTAGTATTTTAACTACAACTCCTCCATCATATATTAGATCAAAAACATGAACTCATAAAAAAATGTTTTGAATAGGGTTACCTTTACTATATTTTACCAAATATAAATTGTATACATTTACATTCATTAGTATTTTAACTACAACTCATCCATCATATATTAGATCAACAACATAAACTCATAAAAAAATGTTTTGAATAGGGTTACCTTTACTATATTTTACCAAACATAAATTGTATACATTTATCTTACTGCATCTAATTTCATGCTTTCGAGAATTACATAAGCTCTTTTGGACCTCGTTCTTGCATCTTTGAATACTCTCTAGGTTACCTGGATATATTATAATTTGGTCTTAGAAATACCCCAAGATTTTACCTAGCATTTTTACATTCATGATAATTACATTATAATCACCATGAACTAGGTAATAGGATTTTGTATGGTGTTAAATTTCCTCCCTCTAATTTATGTGATAATACTACCAAACGTTTGACATGTAAAATTGTGCAAATAAAATTTGGGTAACTGTGTGTTGGTGCCTTAAGGACCCTTGGTATGATCCTAGGTCGATACATCCATATGACATCGTTGGCTTGGTCAATATTTAAGTAACACAAGGAATTATGACTCCTTTATAAACTCTAATAACTCGAATTTTGAAGAAATTGGTGTATTTTTATAGGAGTCATGGAAAGGTCGGTACCAAATTAGTTATTGCCACATAATTATGACCCTTGTGATGGTGCGGTGCCCACCATGTACTATTTAGATGGATGTTTTTGATATGTTCAAGTGATCAAATGGCTAAAATGCCACTTTGAAAAGTCTATCATTCGACTTGGGGTGAAACCTATTCTCTATCACGGTTTCATTTTGTAATAGGGTGTCTTTCACTTAGAGCATCGTGTTAAGCATGGTAGTGATTCCTCGCACCTGGAATCTAGTACATACTATAATGACATATGCATACATCTTCACTCCTATGTCTATATGAAATTATAGGTTCGGTAAAGCAGCATAGTGCTGAGTGAACCAATTCTAGTAAATACTCTTAACTTTTTCATGAAATGATTTTACTACGTATGGAATTTTTACTTACCTGACCTCTTATACATCTAAACCGCTTTAGGTAAACTCATAGGTACCTCTTTATTTTTAAAATTTACTCACTCTCAGATAAGTGTTTCCCTTTATAGACTGAATTCTAATTTGTTTCCACTAACCCCTTTTCTGGCAGGATTCATGTCACATGTTCACATCCCCATGAAGGTATTGGATGGAGGGTACTTAGTGTACCGTCATAGAATGATAAAATTTACTTTGTAGCTAAATCTATACATATTCATTACTTCCGAGCCTTTGAACTCGATTTCTTTTTTCCTTCAATACCAATTTCGGGAAACAACAATTTTTACATTTTCCTACTTTCTTTTTTTGATGTTTATTTTACCCTATTGATATATGCATTTTGTGTGTGGCTCGTTTGTTTTCTTTCATTAATAAAGAGTTGCATCCATACTTAGTGCAGGGGTGGTTTTCACCCTTTCTAATATTGGTAAATCCCACACTCCATTAACATGCATAAATTATTTCACCAAATGTGTGAAATAGATTTTACTAGCCTCTAATATCCTTCCAATATCCCTTTAATAGGTATGAATCCTTTCTTTTCCTTAGGGTTTCTAGTTTCAATCATGACCATTGAGTCAAATCCCTAACCCTTAGTCGATATCTTGCAGATCTATGGTCATTGTGTTCCGTTAGCAATGTAGAGGGTTATGGAAACTTAGATGCATTCTAGATTAGAAATGGGGTTAAGGAAATTTTATCACACTTTTGTCATGATTTTATTTTGTTTTCACTCATTGCGGATGTATTTGGCTTATGGCAAGTTTTTTTTACATATAAATTTTCTGCACTTATGACCATTACTTTAGAACTGTGATATATAACCCATTAATGACGCTAAGTTTTCTTATACTAACAATTGAACCCTCACGGATAATAATATGTTTAGTGTAAAGTCTAAATATTATCAATGAAAGTTATAATTCTTCAAGAGTTGGTCTTATGGGATCCATATCAAAGTTTTGAGATGTTTATAATGAATTTTTATCAACTCCTTTCATAGTAATGATTTTCGTCGTGCATGTGTGCGTACATATCTTGTTCTCAATTTTGTTATTCAAAAATTTCATTGAACTTGTATTCTCGAAAGTAAATTTATTTCCATATAACTAAAATTGTCTTGATTTTGTTATTTTACATTATGATTTTGTTTATAAGTAAAATTGTACTACTTTTGCAACCACTATGTGTTGTAACTACATACTCGACATTATTCCACTGATTCAGTTTATTTTCTGTAGTGGTTCTTGTTATTGTTTTCTAGAATTGACATAGTATAGTAGGATAACACTCTCTACTTCTGAGTTGTTTGTATGACTTAAAAAATCGACGCTTACCTGTTGTCTGCAAGCTATGCGAATCTTAGATCATGCAAGGCCCACACCTTTACTTCTTCCTCATTTATATTTTCTATCTATGTTATTTTTGTTTCTTTATTCGAATTAAAATACTTAGACTACACTTAGTTCGGTCATTATTCCTACTTACTTAGGACTAGATTTCTCATTTAACATATGAGTATTCTACTTTTTTTTTAGGGTGATATTTTGATTTCCAGTAACTACGAATTCCTTACCCATAACGTATTCATTATTACAATAGTTGAATATAATACACAACCCTTTGGTATGAGATATAGACCTCATAGTTACTATTCAACACTTAGTTAAAATATTGTTGGTTAACAGGTTAACTATAGTAAGGTAATCCTTCTAAGTATAGTGAAGTTGGATATCCTTCCTTCCTACTCCCATTGGTCCTATTCATTTTGACTAGGAAAGGGTCTATATCATCGTGGCTATATTATCATGTAACTCAACCCTTTCGACTACTTTACTTTCGTACATATGTTTTTCTTGTGGTAATTTATATTTAAGCCTCGATACATGATATTCAATACAAACATCAACCGAAAGAAAGTAATTAAATATATGTTTTTTTTTTCATCTATATATATATTAACCCCAATCTTACACTAGGTAACTCAACCCTTTAAACTAATTTACTTTCTTACCTATGTTTTGCTTGTGGTAATTTATATTTAAGCCTCGATACATGATATTCAATATGAAAATTAGCCCATACTAAATAACTAAATATATGGTTTTTTTTTCATCTACATATATATCAACCCCAAGAATGCACTAGACGGAAGTTTAGTCTATTGGAATATAATTGTATAACCTTGTTCTTTCCGTGTGAAAGTATTTATTTGGTGATAATCGTTTATTGGTAATTCCTTCATGAGCTTACATAGCTGGAAAACCCAAAGTATGTTCATGAGAATTTCGGTTAGTTCATTTATTTCCCTAGAAAAATAGCTCCAATTTTAATAAAACATTAATATTTCATACAACAATAGTATTTCATGTTTCACTTAATGGAAAGATATTTCTACGATTGAATATTTTATTATTTATTCTTAAAATAAGTATAATATAGTCCACACCAGTCAACATAAAATTTAAGAATGCATTCTCCTCTCTTTCATCATGTAGTAAACTTTTAAATAACATTCATCTCAAAGTAACCACAAGGTACAAGGTTTGATATCGAAATAAACATAACTAACCACTCTTTTCCACCCCTATCCATACATCTCTTTCCTTACTTACCACCAACTTATTTCCTTTATAGTCACTTACTCACCTAGGTTACAATTATTCTCACGTTATTGATTAGAATTTGGTACAGGTGGAACCGCTTGGAGATTTCACACCAAAGCCACTGCACATCTTAGATCATAGAGAGAGTTTTCTCCATAATCGAGTTGTCACTTGGGCTAAAGTACACTGGACATACTTTACACCTGGGGAGGCTACATGGAAGTGGGAGGATACAATGAAAGAAGTGTATCCAACATGGTTCAAGAATGAAGCAAATGAGAAATAAATATCGAGGAAAATGTTAATTTAAAAAAGAGGGGAAGATGTAATACCCCTCTATTTCTATATATATATATATATATATATATATATATTTATTCTATAATGAATATTTTTATTTGTGATGGCTCGAAGGCCATGGTAAACTCAACTTAAAATGGACAATAATGTATGATGATGTAATAAAGGAATTTTATTGATGAAAAGGAAAATTGGAAATTACTTGGGAAATAAATACTTGAGTTAAAGAGATTAGTGACACGATCGAGAAACTAATATTGATGGATAATATCAAGACAATATTTGCTTAAATCACTCCTAAAAATCCCAAGGGGTTGATTAATAAGATTTAATATGGTTGGAGAGAAAATCTATAAAATCACTCAGTGTAGAAAAAAGCACCGATTAAGGGTGAGTAAAGCGCCACGGGAGAAAAAGGAGCGCTTTAAAGTAAAAGGAGAAGATAATTTTTTCAAAAGAAGAAAAAAAGAGAGAAAATATTAGGCTAATGGGTTGGCAGACCCTGGAAGGTAAGACACTGCTAAGGACATAGATTCTAGGGACATAAGGCATAAAATACCTTATCTAGAATCACACGAGAGTGTTGATCTCATTGACAACTAGTCTTAGCTTGGGGGAACTAGTGGTTTAGTTCACGTTTGGGTGGATAGTGTGCTTCCCAAATACAATTTATACTCTGGTTAGGAAATCTATGTATGGTATTTTTGTGAATGGAATGAATTCTAGAAAAGTATTGTAATAGATATTAGCTCTAAAAATTGTGTGTGATTGTTTTCCTATGAATATTTCTATTAAATAATTATGTGGAAGCACAACTTCTACACCAAGTCCAAATACGAAATTTGTGCATGTTATTTTTGCTAATCGAATAAATTTTGGCAAATTATTAGATTAGATCTTAGCGCTAAAAACTATGTGTGATTTTTATCTTGTGAACGTTTCTATTAAATAATTATGTGGAAGGTATACATTATGTGAATAATATTGTGATTGATCTTATTGATAAGAACTATGTGTGTTTATTTTCGTGTGAGTAATTTTGCTAAATAATTCAGTGAATGATATCATTCGTGTACATAATATTCTACAACAAATAATAAGTTCCCTTTATATATATTAGTTTGGCGATGTTATCAAAGGAGATTTTGTAAAGTTAAATTGATCTCACTGTTGGAACCAATACAATGGTTAACACAGATGTGTAAAAGAAATACTTGTGGTAAGTTGAAAAACTTTGAAGCAAGTGGGAGTAAGATATGGTCAGTCTACCAAGTAAATGGAAGTAAAATCAACATTCTAAGAGTGTTTATATCAATATACATATATGTATATGAAATTGAAGATCTGTACAATTTATAATTATTTCTATTGAAAAAAAACTTATTACTGTAGGAAAGCGCCAAAATGAAATTATTCTTGGAAGGGTTAAGGTCGAGATCTAAATAGAATTGATTAGAAGGGCCAAATTAAGTATGCATACTAAAATTCTTCATATTGGTAGATTAAATAAGTTAGTATTCTCATGTAGAGACAAAAGAAAATGATCTAAACACGTTTGCGTGAAGGAAACCTTTCTAGTTGTTAGAGCGAATAGTGTGCAATAGAAAATAAAAGACAAACACAGTATAAAAACACATACACAAATGACACAGTGATTTAATGTGGTTCACCCAACCAATCTATGCTACGTCCACCAAACAGAGGCATCGAAAATCTTATTATTAAATAGGAGATTACAATAATTTATTTTCTCACACACTCTCTATACAATTTTTTTCAATATCCTGTACGGGCATATTTTTATAGCTAAGAAAATGAAACTGACCCATAAATTCTCCCACAATAAATATAGGATGCATTAACTCTTTCCCAACAAAATAGAACTAATATAGCAACAAATCCTATTGTTGTCACCTACATGAGATTTTTGCCCAATTTATTAAAACCGAAAATCTCAACAATCTCCACCTTGACAACAATTAGCCTGATACACTGTTTCTTTATTAGTTTTATCTTTTCTGCAAGCCAAGAGAAGCCAAACACCAACATAGCTTCTCTAATAAAACTAGTTTCATGAACATGTCTGCATAGTTCTCCTTTGTATGCACATTTTCAAGAGAGACTCCCCTTTCAGTGATAACCTATCTTACAAAATGGTACTTGATTGGTATATGCTTTGATTTAATATCATAGGCCGGATTCTTAGCCAAATGTATTGCACTTTGACTATAACAACATAACTTTATGTTGTCCTACAACCTATCAAACTCACCAAACAAACCTTTCAACCAAATCGCTTCTTTGCAAGCATGAGAAGCAGCTATTTATTCTGCTTTAGTAGTGGATAAAGCAACAATGTTCTGTAGCTTTGACATCTAGCTAATAGCTCCACCTGCAAGAGTAAATACATACCCTGATATTGACCCTCTCTTATCCCAATCACCTGCAAAATCCGAATCAACATATCTGCAAAAAAAATTCACTTCTCTTATTATAAGTGATACAATAATCACTTGTGCCTCTCAAATACCAAAGCAGCCATTTCACTGTTGACCAGTGTTCTTTACCTAGATTTTCCATATACCTACTGACAACCCCAACTGCATGTGAAATATCTGGTCGAGTACAAACCATCGCATACATCAAACAACCTACTACATTTTCATATGGAATTTGAGACATATATTCCTTTTCTTCATCTGTATTAGGACATAAACTAGAAGAAAGCTTAAAATGGGAAGCTAAAGGGACTAACATAGGCTTCACATTGTTCATACCAAACCTCAAGAGTATTTTCTCAATATACTTCTGTTGTGATAGCCACAGCTTACCACTGCTCCTGTCTCTGAAAATTTCCATGCCCAAAATCTGTCTTGCTGCTCCTAGATCTTTCATATCAGATGTCCTTGCCATCTCAGACTTTAACCTCTTGATCTCTTCTATGTTTTTGCTTGCTAAAACCATATCATCAACATACAACACTAAGATAATGAACATGCCATTACTTAATTTCTTAAAGTAAACACAATGATCATATTCACTTCTTATATATTTTTGATTCAACATGAAAGAATCAAACTTCTTGTACCATTGCCAAGGCGACTTATTCAGACCATACAATGATTTCTTGAGCCTGCAGACAAATTTCTTGTTGCGATGCTGAACAAACCTTTCTGGTTGTTCCATATAAATTTCCTCATCTAAATCTCCATGTAAAAATGCAGTCTTAACATCTAGTTGTTGTAATTCTAAATCAAGAAAAGCGACTAATGCTAACACAATTCTAATTGAAGCTATTTTAACAACTGGTGAAAATATCTCATGAAAGTCAATGCCTACTTTCTGATAAAACCCTTTTGCGACCAGCCTCACTTTCTACCTGTCCTCTGTGTCATTCACACCTCGTTTCAATTTGAAAACCCATTTACATCCCACAGTTTTCCTGTCTTTCGAAAGTTCAACCATATCCCATGTGCCATTCTTACCTAAGGCCATCATTTCGTCCTTCATGGCTGCTTTCCACTTTTCACTTTTTGAACCTTCTACAGCTTCCTGATAGCACAAAGGTTCATCATCATTAGCACTAAATGCAACTGAAGTAACATAATCATCATACCTTTTAGGAGGGCGTTTCATTCTTGTAGACCTCCTTAAATATGTTTCTGGTGCTTCCACAATTGGCTGATTACTATCTGTAGGAACTTCTTCATGATCAACATCTGAGAGATGTTCATGATCTACAAGCTGAACCTTGTTCATGATCTGAATCTGAAACCTGTTCACGACTTGCATCTGAACTATGTTCATCTAGACTATCATTAGAAGTGGTTTCAAACTGAAAGTCAGATACATCATCCTATTTCAATTTATTATCTACATCTAACTGTACAAGAGAGGATTCATTAAACTTTACATCTATGTTGATGATGATCTTGTGGGTAGTAGGATCTCGCAATCTATATCCCTTTGTTCCATCACCATATCCAACAAAGATATACCTTTTTTACTTTGGATCTAATTTAGTTCGCTGATGTTTAGGCACTAGAGCATATGAATCACAACCAAATATGAGTTTAGCATCTTGTATCCTATCACCGTTGATGGTGATCAATTTATCACATAACAAGCTGTAGCCACCGCTTCTGTCTACAGTTCCTTCCGCAAATCTGCGTTACTCAGCATACTCCTTACTCTCTCTAAAAGAGTCCTATTCATGCATTTAGCAACTCCATTTTGTTGAGGAGTATAAACAGTGGTCTTATGTCTCTCGATCCCAGTGTCCTTGCAATAATTGTCAAACTCCTTGGAAGCAAACTCACCACCATTGTCAGTTCTTAAACATTTTATAGTTCTACCAGTGATGTTTTCTACCAATGCTCTAAACTGTTTGAAAACTGTAAAAACATCAGAATTCCTTTTCAACATGTAGACCCACACTTTCGTAGAGAAATCATCAATAAACGATACAAAATATGATGAGCCACCATATGAGGTTGTAGGGGATGGGCCCCAAACATCTGAATGGATATAATCAAGAATTCCATTACTAGCATGTTTGCCTGTTTTAAACCTTTGCTTACTTTGTTTCCCAAACAGACAATGTTTGCAGAAATATAACTTACCAGCCTTTAGATTAGGAAGTAACTTACAATCAGCCAAAATCTTTAACCCTCTTTCACTCGTATGGCCCAACCTTTGATGCCATAAACGAATAGAACTACTGTCATGTTCAGACATTGTAGACACATGATCTGACCCGGTTCTTCCTTCTAACTGAAATAGATTTCCTACCTTCTTAGCTTTCATTACTAGTAAAATACCTTTGTAAATTTTCACTACTCCACCTTGAATAACAATTTTATATCCATTTGTGTCAAGTGCTCCTAGTGAAATTAGATTTTTCCTTAATTCTGGTACATGTCTTACATCAGTTAAAATCTTTGTTGTCCCATCAAAAATTTGCAGATGAATGCTTCCTATTCCCACAATGTTACATGTGACATCATTACCCATGTACACGACTCCATCATTAATTGATTTATACGTCTTAAACCATTCTCTATGAATGCACTTGTGGTTTGATGCAGCAGAATCTAACAGCCAATGTTGATCATGATTTGACAGATTAACTGATAATACTTCATCACTCATACCTGAACCGAATGCCGAACCTGTATCTATCGCATTTGCTTCTTTCTTCTCTGTCGAAGAATCTTCTTTAGAAGTTTGTTGTCGCTTCCAACAGTCCTTCTTCAAATGCCCTGATTTGCCACAAAACCAACACTTTACCTTACTCTTCTTCCCTTTCGACTTTGAACGTGAGTCACTCTGCCTACTGAAGCATCTTTCTTTAGAATGACCTCTGCCCATCATTGCTTCTGATGTAGAGGTTTCTAAATTCGACCTTTTCCTTGTTTCTTCAGATCAAAAATACAACTACATCATCAAACTCAAGGGTTTCTGTTGAACTAAGACTTATAGAAGTAACAATATGATCCCATGACTCAGGCAACGGGCACAATAATGTAATAGGTTTATCTTCTGATTCAAATTTTACTTCTATACTTTCTAATTGCACCAGGAGAGTATTAAAATAATTCAAATGATCAGTAATCAATGTACCTCCCTTCATTCACAAATTATGCAATTGTCGCTTCAGGAGAATCCTATTGGTTAAGGATTTTGTCATGTACAGCTTCTCAAGCTTCGTCCACAAACCAACAACCGTTTTCTCCAACACGATGTTAAACAAAACATCATCTGCGAAACACAGTTGAATAGCACTCAATGCTCTTTCATCCATCTCGGTCCACTCATCATATGTCATGTTGTAAGGTTGTTTGGATTTGCCCATCAACGCCTTTGCCATGCCTTGTTGCACAAGCAAATCGTACATCTTTACCTTCTAGATCTGGAAGTTGTTTTTGCCATTGAACTTATTGATCTCAAAATGAGCACATTGAGTTTTTGCCATATTGTATCAACCAAAACAAATCTCCAATTCCAACTTGTTAATCAATCAAATTAATATTCAACAAAAAATGCCTTCAGCCTCTACTATACTACCTTTATGTTATCAAAACAATCTCTCTACCGTACAAAACTGCAGATGACACGAAAAAAAAAACAAAAATTGCAGTTTTACGAACACGGTCCTCGGTTGGTGTGCCGAAAGGGACTTGGCGCTATCTGAACAACAGACAATCCATGCCAGAGCAAAATTTCTCAGAGTACCAAGATTGGCGCGACTATACCCGTCGAATCCGTGCCAATCGGGATATTGGCGCTCTGGCGCGACTATTATGATCAGATCCGCACTAATTGGCACGCCTATTCTGCGATTACCCGCACCAATCCGTTCACTGCCTAATATTGGTGCGACTGTTTCACCCGAAACCGCGCCAATTGCCAAATCTCAGAAAAACTCCACCTACAGTGACTCTGTCACACGCACCCACTCCTCAACACGCTCTGATACCAATTGTTAAAGCAAACAGTGTGCAGCGGAATATAAAAGACAAACAGAGTATAAAAAACATACACAAATGACACAGTGACTTAACGTGGTTCACCCAACCAATCTGGGCTAGGTCCACCAAACAGAGGCATTGGTAATCTTTTTATTAAATAGGAGATTACAATAATTTATTTCCTCACACACTCTCTCTACATTTTTTTCAATATCCTGTACGAGCATATTTTTATAGCTAAGAGAATAAAACTGACTCATAAATTCTCTCACAACAAATATAGGATGCATTAACTCTTTCCCAACAAAATAGAGCTAATATAGCAACAAATCCTATTATTGTCACCTACATGAGATTTTTGCCCAATTTATTAAAACCGAAAATCTCAACGCTAGTAATGTTCACAATGTTAGGTAGTTTTATATATTTTTAAATTGTAGAACTCAAGCTAAACATTCGATGATTGTTATCTAAGTCTTCATCAGAAATAGGTCATTTAACATAAGTAAATATTACATGTGAATAGTTACCTACTTAGCGTGTTAGTGATTAACTTTTATACTTATAATACACTAGTTGTGGCATCCAGTTAAGGAATTGTCCCAAATTAGGTTCAGTTCAATAGAGAAAGGAAGAAACTATACCATTTTATATTCATTCAAACTATTCATCCAGTACGTAAAACTAACAAGAAAATTTTCACTATCATAACAAAATTTTGTAAGAACAAAATAGTAAACTCTATAGCTTCTCTCAAGAACATAACTGACTTAACATACAGTCCCATACAAATCTCTATTCTAAAGAGTAATAATGTGAAACAACTAAAGCACATAAGCGATGACCATGAAACCCCAGCCAATGGAGGTATACAATTAAAATTGTATAGCGTACACTGAGCAACTTAATTTATCATAAAACCTTAGGTTTTAACATTTATACTTAAAATGGAGGAGTACATTTGACATATGAAGGTTGAGGTGAGGCAAACTCACTTAACAAATCCAAAACAATAGATAAACCTATAGTATAGTTTTGGAGGTCGATAGTGACCACCGAGTTAACTCTCGGGTTCTCGAGATAGGCCCAGTATCGATTCTTTGCAACGAGCATTAAGTCTCATAAATAAGCAAGAAAAAAACGAGTTTTTGAAACGAACTGTGCTAGCATGGTTATAATTACTGACTATAAGGTTGTCACTCTAGGTAACATGGATGCAGGGAAACTTTATGCAATCATACCTATAATGTAGTAAAAGGAAAACATAAGATAAGGAAATTACATAGAACCAAAGAGTAACATGTATAATAGGTGCACAATTATTAATTTACCTTGTTAATGAACAACTTCTCATAGAAAGAATATCGTCCTCTTTTTCAGAATCCTTTTGAGAGAGAGATAGCAAAAAAGCAATAACCAGAGCCAAGTAAATATTAATGTACAAAAGAAGGGGAAGAAACAAGATGAAGTTGCAGAAAATAAATAAATAAATAAAATTAAAAATAAAATAAAATTAAAAAAAATTAAAATGAAAATAAAAAGACAAAATAAAATAAATAAATAAAAATAAAATAAATAAATAAATAACAAATAAAAATAAATAAATAAATAAATAAATCTACATAATCACATGTGTGTATCAAAGGAAGAAACAACCATGAGCCTCTGAATTGATGAGGTAACTAAATGTGAAGAGGTCCCTAAAGAAAAAAAATTGAATCCATCAGAAAGAAAACAAAGAAAAAAAACTAGAGGCGAGGAAAAAAATATAACAAGGGTTATAAATGAGTGCGGGGTGCCAGAAGTCCAAAATGTCCCCATAAGCCTATGTGTGATCCCAGCAAGGAACAAAATAAGTTACATGTTGGTGAAAAGAAGGGGTCAATTGTTATAACAATGTTCCTCTTCTAGGTTACTGGAAAGGTACATGTTTCGAACCTTCCCTTCAACCATGATGCACCAAGAAAGGGAAAAAAATAAAAATCTTGGAAGCTAGTGAAATAGAGAAACAAAATCATTAGCATATTTCAAAACTAGTATGAGGAAGACAAACTTCATAATTGAGTTAAGCATAAGAAAAATTAGTAAGAGTAAAAAAAAAATAGTAAATGAATTACTAGAGAATGTAGGAACCATAAATAATATGAAATTAGAAGGCAATATTTTCTTACCTAGGAGTAGAGGAGGAGTAAGCATCACCACGGTCTGGGAAACTCTGTTTCTAGCTGCTGATCCCTGGTAATGATCACCATGACTATCGAATGGACCATGCCTCACTCTAAGAAAAAGGAGAAAATGGGTTGGATACCTAGTGAATAGATAGAGTTGGGATCTCTTGAGGGCGGTATCCATCGTTTAGATTGACTGAATTAATTGCCACTATCCACACTGGGAGATCTAACAACCCATGTGATGTTCACATGAACGAGGTCAATGTGTATGTTGCTGATTCACTCGTAGCATTGAGGATCCTAGGCACCACCTAGGGGTGGGTTATACGACTATTAATGCAGAGAGTACGGTTCAATAATTGTACTCAATACAAGTATTTTCTTAGGATTTGTTTCAGTGAAACTACATTCATGTCACACCCCATACATGAGTGAGTATTAGTCAATAGGTTACTAAAATTTTGAGTTAGTTATGATTCACTAATAGTATTTTAATCATAAAACTAAAATTAGGAGGTTAACACGAACTTAAGGAAAATTAGTTTTAAGTTGCTTTGAACATATTTATAAATATTTCTTTTCATTTTGGTATATGTATGACTTGTTGTTATATCGATCTGTCTGGAAAACTCAAAGAGGAGACCCTAAATGGTTTGTCTAACTACGAGGAAGTTAGACGGTCATGTTCTTGATCCTCCTTCCTAATAAATAAGGGGATCTAAGAGGGAAGCAAGGGGGTTATTTCCTTTTCCTATTCATGCAAAAGGCTCAATTTATTTTGGAAAGAAGAGAGCTGGACCAAGAAGTGTTATGTACTATAGGTGCTCTTTTGTTTGAGTTCTTGAGCTATCTATCAAGCAGATGAGCATTTCCTATTTTCATAAATTAGTGTTATGAAAGTAAGTTATAGTTTCAAGTAAATAATTTTTCTCTTTTGTTAAAAAAAAAGGGTTCTGACAGTACTGAAACATATAGTTTTTTTTTTACTTTCTTAAAACTTTTGACTGTACTAAACAAATGCAAATATGTAAATACTTATGTATACAAAAGCAACATGTAGCTACATTTATCAAGTGAACCATTTGGAGTTGGAATAGATAGTTGAGTAGAAGCCAGAGCTGAGAAAATCTATGCCACTGAGCACACTCACGATTATGTTTACAAGGTGAATGTTGGTTACATGTTCTATCAATATGGTCTCGATAGTGTTTGCGAAGCAGAAAAAACCATATATTTTCTTAATGGAAGGAGGGAAGTAAAACTCCAAGTTAGCTTAGAGAATCACTAACACAACAAGTTTCAATGAGGAAATAATGTATAACCAATGTTGAAGGATTTACCCATTATTGAGAAAAAACACAGTTTGAAAAGGTTCAAAACCACACTATAAAGTATCACTACCCTGAACTATTGGAAACAAAATCAAATAATAAGAATTTGATACATGATGATAGAAAACTCAAGTGCATGGGAGAACCATAACTGCAATAAATTTGTGCCATTAAACTAGTAAGAAAGAAAAAATGATCATTTGTATAACCAACTATATAGTACCAATGCAAAGATTGAATACCCATAAAGCTATACGAACAAGATGAGAATAAGCATATTTTCTGCATAATAATTGTCATTACGAGAAAGTATCAGTGTCTTTACCCAAAAATTAGAGCAAATTGTATTGTCTTTTGAAATTAACTTTAAGTTCAAAGGAGGAAATGGTTGGGTTTTGTGGACGCCAAGCCATATTTGATACAAATAAGTAGTAGCCCAGAATTCAGAAAATCCTTCATGATCGATGTAATTGAAAACCCATAAGCCAAGAGGGTTCCAACCTCTAGAACCTGTAATAGAAGATAACTTATCTAATTGTTAACTGAAATGGTTGGGTTGGGAAGCGGTGGAGAGGACCGATGAGTAACTCATCAGATTCCAAGAAGAATAACTCGAAATATGGTTGAGAGTAAGCTCAAGAATAAATTAGAAAATTGTATATGGAAATGAGAAGAATGGAATAGTTTTATACCTATAACCGATGGAAGAACAAAATTTTAAGTAAGAATTATCACCACAAATATTGGAATGGTTTATTTAAACTGAAGTATTATAAGCTTAAGGGAAACTTAGCTCAATTGGTAAGCTACCCTATTGTGACTCCAAACCTGTGAATGGCGTAGGAGAACTATCATCATGCACCGAATTAAAAACAATCATACATGTAAGAGAAGGGATAATATAAACTTACATTTCTTGAAGTCACCATATTTGTGTCAAAATTTTCCTGCGATGCCTTAAGCCCAAACATATCATTAGATTGGGTTAGTTATAATTGAAAAATCGTAATGAGATTTAGTTGACTAATTTGGAAAGAAAACTTAGAGAGAAACCAAAATTTAGCACTACAATATTACCTAGGTAGTGACGAAGTTTTAAAGAATCTAGCGTGAGGAATCCTCCACCGCACAGGAGTAAGAACTAGAACCAAACGCAGAGTGGTGCCAGAGGTCGAGCAAGGAGAATGGAATGAAAAATTGGTTAGGTTTTTTTCTAGGTGGGGCATATTACCCTAACCACCCCAAAACTGAGTAGCCATTAGATCGACTCATAGATCAATAGTGTGTGCAAAGCGAGATGCCTCCTTGGCCAACTCCCAAGTAGTGTCTCCGTAAACATCTAAGATCAATGAGTATGGTCACATGGGAGGTTAAAGTGTATAAAAATAACAAATATGAAATGACTATTATTCTTCCTTTAGCATGTTCCCACACTATATATGTAGCACCTAAGCTGCATATGAAATAAGCCAACTGCATATGCACAAAACCGAGTTGAGCAATAACACCTAGTGTTATTGTTAACAATATGGTTGCATATTGATGTCTATGCATGAAAATCTTATTTAATATGTATGACATCTACACAAGTATAAAGTTTTATTATAATGTTGATACATAATTATTGATGTCATCAACTTATACACTTGCGTACTTTTTTATTTATTATTATCTAGGTTATGTTGTATGTGTGCTTGTTATAGTTGGTATCAAAGACAACTACAAAGCTGAGGCCTAAATGGGCCATCAAATATCGACAAAAGTTTCATTGATGCATAGAAGGATACCAAAGAAGCATGATAAGGGGTGAGGTAATCACCCCACCGGGAAGACCAATAGTAGGCATTCAATCTGGACCTCACATGGAAGCACCTCCAGAAATGTGGGGTGAGCTAGGCGAAAATGAGTCTAAATCAAATGCACTTATGTTGGCAACAATCCAAAAAAACTGAGCCTAGATGACAACCCTGAGGGCTGATAATGAAAGGTAGAGACTAAGCAAGAAAGGATTATGAAAATCCTATCAGATAGGAAATGTTAAACACACATGGAAAACAAAGGAATATGAATGATAAATCATGCAAGTACATTTTTTATTAACAAGAGATATACATTTATAGTACATTGTTGTGACCGTTGGGATTCACATCCCAAGGTCTCTTGGACTCCTTTTGTCCATTCGGCTTCCACACTAACCCATTGAGGATTAGGTGTCCAAAATTCCCCCCCTTAATCTGAAGGGTTATGGATGAGTCCAAGAAGAGAGCTGCAATACAAAATGTGCAAATATGCGTGGCAGCACTATGCTGAATGTGCTCTATGAAATGTTGATATAAAGGGCGGTAGTTTGAGGATGGCCACCAACACTAGAACGCTTAGTGCAGTTCCCAGAACTCTTCCAAAAATGGCAAGAAGTTGATTTCTTCTGCTAGAGGAAGTGCTCCTATTGATTTGAAGAGGGAAACCTTCAACCATAAAAGGGAGGTCTCACCCCACATAAAAGGGAGAACTTCAACCTGAAAAGGGAAGTCTCAACCTTTGATGCTTTAAGGATGGCCAACAACTCTCGAATGCTTAATGCAATTCCTGGAACTCTTCCAAAACTAGCAAGAAGCTGGAGTCTTCTACTAGAGGAAGTCTTCTCAATTTTGTTCCTATAATTCTTCCAAAGCTGGCAAGAAGCTAAAGTCTTTTGCTAGAGGAAGTGTCCCAGATTTCCCACTGAAGGCATGTTCACGGGCATCTTTGTCTCTGGCTACAACTCTGAAACTGATGTGGCAGGTTGTGGCTCAGGCTCGCTTGATGTGGCTTTGAAGCTTGTATATGACCATCATTTGCCCCCTGTCAGATACAAGGCGAGATGATGGAGAAAAATCAACTGCAAGAATTTTCAATACTCTGGAACAAGTTCTGACATGTGATTGGAATATCTTCTTAGCTGTTGATGCCCATTGCCAAGAAGCGATCCATCCAAGATGAATCTTTGTTCTTGCAGGACGTTTGTTTCTGAAGCACCTGTGTGAAGGATGACTGGTTTTATGACAGTGCTTACATGGATGAAGATCAAAACAATGATATTTCAAATGGCTAACTCGATCACAGTGTTGGCATTTCACAATCTGTTGTTGTTGTTGTTGTTGTGGAAGAGGTGCAGAATCTGGATCAGTTGGAGGTGAACTGTCATAAGGAGAAGGTGAACTATCATGTATGAATCCAACACTTTGAAACTGAATGGGGCTTTGAGTAGTCTGGAATATGAAAGGACAAGTCCTTGTCATATCCAAGGCCGGTTCTGTGCTTGTTGTGGACAAGTTGTTCCCAAGGTCTGATGATGGGCTTGGGAAGTGCAAACTGACTTTCTGCATCTGCATGCACACCTGCTGCTTTATTTGAATGAACTGTAACATTATTCACATGTTGCTGATGGGTGGTTGTCTTAATGTTCTGAACAAAAACAGGTTCAGAATGATGTCTATTTTGATGTAGCTCTTCTTGCTGTAGCTGTGATTCAAGCTACAAAAAATCAATCTTTTCCTGTGCATTTTGTAGACATGTCTAAATTTCTGAGAGAGATCCTTTGCTGATTTGTAATGTGTCATCAACAGTAGATTGTATAAGAGTTTTCATGAACTCTAATACTTCACTGATTCTAGCCATTTTTCTTCAATGTCAGAACTACACCTTAAAAACTAAAAAGTAACACCCACTAGCAATATCCTTTATAAATGTGCAACAAATGATCGGTGTGCAACCAGCAAGCACCAATTACAATCCATATAAAAAAATAAGATGATGAAGCTACGTTACTATTGAAGACCCTAAATTTGATGCTATGATGATATGACTGAAATTTTGTATTTGATAATGATCAGTACAATATATGAGTATCTGATATCACTACACTTGAATGCTAAAACACTATATCAAAGGTGAAGTGATTGTTCCATTGACAGAGTTATAGTGTACTGCTACAAGAACATAGTGACAAGGAAATGCAACTGTGAAACCTTTCTTACTGTACCAATACAACCTAATTATTCCTTAATCATTATAACTAGACATCATCAATATATATGTGACATTTTTGTTCTTGAGAAACCCGTGCTTTTCATGGCATCAATACACAAGATTATTATAGCCACAAAACCTTCCCCAGTAATTCAATCATGCGATAGTCGGATAGTCGGAGTGCTTTTATTCCTGATAATGATGATGCACTGTGGGACTATGAACCATTAGAAGCAACCAAAAAACTTGATAAAGATGAGTATGAAGATATTTTACTGGAAATGGAGCGGCTCCTTCATGATGATATTCAAGCAGAGCTAAAGCAAAGAGATGTTGTGTTACTTGAGGACTATGAGCAAAATGTGCACTAGAGGAAGAGTCTATAGCTGCCGCACTCTTTGAGCACATGAAAATACAAGAACAAAATGGTGGTCTGTTTTGCCCAATATGTAGTAAAGGGTATTTAAACCAACAACGGTAGTTCATCTACTGTGAATGTTGCCAACTGGAACATGATACTCAGAATGATGAGGTCGATTTACCAGATTTGACGAAACGTCTTTCAGGCGTCTTGGAAGAACATCATGGCAAAAGGTGTAAAGCCCAACCAAAATTTGGTGTAGTTGGTACAATCACATGCGAAGTTGGGACTGTTGGTGCTGAGTGCGTAGTTGTTGAGCAGACTATTGGTTCCGTTGATAACAAACCTACATCATCCAACTTCTCGAATACTATGCAAATAACACAATCTGACATGTCTGATGCAGTTGATTCAGAAGTGAAGGTATCTGAAAATGAGATTTCGGCATCAACAACTGTACATTCATTTTTCTAGGAGCGTGTTATGAGTAAGTCTGAAATGAAAGATGGGGATCACTTATCTGAAATGCAACCTCAGGTATCCAATTTAGCCCCAACAGGATATTCTGTGAGAAGATCTTCTGTTATGGATAATCACTATAACGTAAGGCCTCAACAACTTACTGGATCTCAGAAAGAAGTGGGACCGAACAAGGAATGGAAGCCAAAACCAACACATCAAATTGATGTACCTAGTCCTGGAATAATTGGCACATCGACTGTTAACATAAATAGGTCAGCAAAGACAGAGAAACGTTATACAGAAAGCATTAGCACGTTATACGGAAAGAAAGTGCTAATGGCTCTTGTTTCTTTAACACCGTTGGTTTCGAGATGGGGCATCCACAAATCGTTGATCCACTCCACAAATGATCTCTTGGCTTTCTGTCAACAACTTTCAAACATTGGAATACTAGTGCCAAAGAAATCTATCACGCCAATAATCAGAAGCGTGAGCACTGATGCACAAAGTTGGGCATTTAATCATCATTCCAATGTGTGGGACAATGATTTCATACATTCTCTCTCAACGTCATACGATCCGAAACGCTTGTTCAAGATATCAAAACATCTATTTTTTTTAGTGACATGAGAGATCGCTGTAGTGATAGCGGTGATGCAAACATCTTCAGATGGTTGATATTATCGAATGTCTGGGAATTGATAGACATTTTCAACCTGAAATAAAATTAGCCATGGATTACGTTTACAGATGTTGGAATGAGAGGGGCATCGGGCTGGGATCAAGAGATTCCCCCATGACAGTGACAAGAGTTCCACTCCAACATCCGAGGAGTCTCAAATGCCAGAGGAAACAATTGAAGAACCTTCTTCAAGCATATCAAACACTACTCCAGTTACTTCAAATGAGGATTATCCTCATCATCAACGGACATATGTGAGCTCGGTAGACAATCTATCTCCCACCAATGATTTGACAGTCTCCACCAATTCGACTATAGTTTCACAACCAGATCCTTCCAAGCCAGATGTAGTGGTTCAGCCAGGTGCTCATTATTCTCTTGTTTAGACCACTCCAAAAATCAGTGTGGAGAGAGCAGCATTTTGTAGGAGCAGCGATCTGAGAGAAGCGATTGTCTTCTATGGCGACCTCACGCAGGCCACCTATGACGCCTTCAACACCGATCCCCACTCCAAGTTCTGTGGCAGCAGCCGATACGGGAAGAAGGATTTCTTCCGCAAGGTTTCGCTCGCCCCAGGGGACAATGAATGGGACTACCAAGTCACTCATTTCTTGTATGCCACCACGTCACGCTTTGAAACGTAGGAAACCCGTAAACGCTTTCAAATGTAGGAAACCCATAAATGCAAGATGCAATAATGTATCTAAACGTACGAAACGCAGGTATCTAAACACAGAGAATAATAAAGAATCACAGGTGAATAATAGACAGAGGGGCGTTTTGTATGCAGAGAGCAGCGTTTTGTATGCAGGTGGAGCAGCTACAGGAGCAGCCTTCAGGCCAGTGGAATCGTCAGAGCGTGAGGTATGTCAGAATTTTCTATTGGGGAATTCTGCATAGAGAATACAGCTAAAATACCTCTGATAAAACATTCAATGAAATGCAGAACTGACTGGCACAAAAAAGCCATAAAACAAATGGCTCAAATTAATTATGCAGGGCAGGAATACGCCTGCTCTGGTACCATGTTAAACACACATGGACAACAAAGGAATATGAATGATAAATCATGCAAGTAATTTTTTTATTAACAGGAGATATACATTTATAGTACATTGTTGTGACCATTGGGATTCACATCCCAAGGTCTCTTGGACTCCTTTTGTCCATTCGACTTCCACACTAACCCATTGAGGATTAGGTGTCCAACAGGAAAAACTAGAGACATCCAAACCACATCCCAAATGATTGGAGCAAATCTAAGATGCAGTGTTAAGGACATGAGCATCCTGTAGCTGAGGGAGGCAGATTAAGAATGAATAAGAAATGGAAAATTCTTTGGGTGGTAGACAAAACAACAAATAGAAAGTTTAAATTCAATTAGAGTTAAAAAAAATAAACCACCAATGTTCAATGGGGAAACTGAAGAAGTTGTTAAAGCATGATTGATAAATATGAATAAATATTTTCAAATATATGACTACGATGATAATGTGAAAGCTATATTTCTAATCTATCAATTACAGGTGAAAGCTACAATGTGGTGGGAAGAAATTAAAACCATTCAGGATATTGATGAATAGGAGATTATATGGAATAGTTTCCAGAGACATTTTAAGTATAAGTATTTAACAAAATGTTTTTATGATGAGAGGGAGAATGGGTTCCATGATATAAAATTTGGACAATAGGCTACGGATGAATTAATCACAAAATTCACTTCATTGTTAAGATATGTACCTTATATCTAAAAGGTGAAGGCTAAGGTACAATGGTTCACCTGTATTCTATCAGCTTTAATGAAGGAAAGGCTAGTATTTGATAACTCAAAGATGATGGATGAAGCTATCTAAAAAGTATGGAACTGTTAAAAGTATATGAAATAGAAAGGAAAACCTAGAAGATGATGTCCAAATAAGAAGGGACAGAAAAAATTTCAAAACTTCAAGAATGCTAAAAGTGTTCGAGGCAAAGGTACACATAAGAAACAATTAATTGGACCACCTAGAAGGAATCAACAGAAAATTAAAATCCAAAATGAAAACAGGAAAACTCAAGCATCAAGTAAGCCAGATGTCGATCAGCCACAAAAGCCCCCTTTACATGTTGGGGTTGTGGAGAGCCCCACTATTACAAAATGTTCTGTCATTGTACCCAAATGGAACCAACTGCAAATATTTATGAATCCTCCATAGTTGGGGATGTGGCAAGGAGTACTTCATGGATTAATGTTTCTTTGGAGGATCACCAAACCGAATAACAACCAATGATGGTGAAATTTGAAGGTAAATTAGTAGTTGACCACTATGTTTCTATTTTAATAGACATCGACGTGATTTTGAGCTACATTAATCCTAAGGTATTTGAGTTATGTCATTTGCAAAGTATTAAATTTAAAAATCCCTTGTTAGAGCAACTTCCCACTGGGGAAAAGAGAAGGGTGGTGTCCAAAATAGAGAATTGTCCCGTGGAAGTACAGGGACACCAAGTTAATGTAACCCTAAATCTACTACCCTTGGGATATTATGATGTATTAGTTGGTATGGAATGGATGGAGCATTGGTCCCTAGTAAATTGTAAGGAAGAGACAGTTCACTTCCTTACTGATGAAGGAAATAGGGAGATCATGTAAGGTATTCAGAGAGGTATAAAATTGCAACTCATGACAACCAAGCCATTAAGAAAGTGTATGTGAAAAGGTCGTCAAATCTATGTGGTGTAGGTTGGATATACTAATTCTAAAGATAAAATAAAAGATCTAGAAAACATACCAACAATATAAGAATTTGTGGATGTCTTTTGTAGGAGATATTGGGATTACCACCCAATATATTTATATATATATATTACTATATATTACTATATATTACTATATATATATTACTATAGAGCCGGTTTCGAGAGTAGCCCTGGTATCAAGAACTCCTTACCGCATGAGTATTCCTGAGTTAACAAAATTAAAGCTACATCTACAAGATTTACTGAAAAAAGGATATATCTGAACAAGTGTGTCACCTTCGGGACCCCTGGTGTTATTTGTAAAAAAATAAAGATGACACCTTTCGGTTGTGGATTGAATATCAAGAACTACATAAATTAATTTTTAAAAACAGTTATCCATTACCAAGAATTGATGACCTATTTGATGAGGTGAAGGGTTATACTATGTTTTTTAAAATTTATTTACGGCCAAGTTATCACCAAATCAGGATAAAAGAGGAGGATATCCACAAGAAAACATTTTGAACCCACTATGTTCATTTCGAATTCATTATTTTACCTTTATGTCTTACCAATGCTCTAGCCACATTCATGAACTTGATGAATGGCATTTTTCATCCCTACCTAGATAAGTTCTTCTTAATCTTAATAGGTGATATTCTGACTTATTCAAGAAACCTAGAGGATCATAAGAAGCATCTTCATATAGCGTTCCAAACACTAAGAGAAAACCAACTCTACACTAAATTCGGTAAGTGTGACTCTTTTAAGGAATATATTTAGTACTTGGGGCCTTTCATTTCCTCTGAGGGTTTAGTGGTAGAACTTGAGAAGATTAGAACCATTATAAACTGGTATGTTCCTAAGAACATTGCAGATATTAGATCTTTTATGGGCTTGGCTATATATTATTATCGCTTTATTGAGCGATTTTATAGAATTTCCTGCCCTATCACTTCCTTGAAAAATAACTTAAGATTCTTTAGGTGGACGGAATAATGTCAACGCAATTTCGAAAATGTAAAATAATTGTTAACAACTACCCCTATGCTGAAAATTATAGACCCAGGTAAAGAATTTACAATGTGTACACATGCTTTCGAAGAGGACATTGGAGGAGTTTTAATACAAGATGGAAGGGTAACAGCTTATAAATCCTGCAAGTTGAAAGATAATGGGAAAATATACTATGTCTATGACCTAGAATTAACCACGATTATTCATGCCCTTAAGGTCTAGCAACATTACTTAAGATCGCTGTAGTTTAAATAATTTCTTTACGAAACCCAACTTCAATGTTGGCCAAGCTAGGCGGATTGTGTTCCTAAGTGTGTTCAATTTCAACATCAAGCATTTTAAAGGAAAGGAGAATTGTGTCACAGATGTGCTAAGTAGCAAGATGCATTGCATATATGAAATTTCTTACAGCGGGATCGAATTTGACTATTTCGAACAAATTAAGGAAGCTGCCTCTAATGAACTTGAGTACAAATTTATGTGGTAGCAAAGTAAACCAATGTAGAATATGGAAAAATAATCTTATCATAACACTAATGATCACAATTTACTAAATTTTGGGTGAAGAATATACATTTTGAATCAAATGTCAGTCAAGAAATTTTTGTTAGATGAGTTCCACTGAAACCCATATGTTTCTAATCCTATGTATCAAATACTATTTTCTGCAATTACAAATATATTTTTTTTGGCCAAGAACGAGAGAAGACATTATGAAGTACTTGGCTATGTTCTTAGAATGTCAGTAGGTTCAAACTAAGCACCAACACTGAGCTGGATTACTTCACCCACTACCTATACCTGAGTGGAAGTGGGATACTGTTACTATGGATTTTATAATAGGCTTTCCAAGGTCCAAGAAGAAAAATGACTCAATTATGGTAGTTGTGGATAAATTAAGTAATGTGGCTCATTTTATCCTCGTTAAATCTACATTACAAATTGTTCAACTTGCAAACATATTCATGAGGGAAATATTTTAGTTGCATGGAATACCAAGAGTAATAATTTATAACAGAGATGTAAAATTTACATGTGTGTTTTGGAAGGCTCACTTTAGTGGATTGGGTAGCCATATCCAATTCCATACATCATATCACCCACAAAATGATGGACATATTGAACAAGTTAATAAAGTATTGGAGGACATGATTCGGATGTATGTGATTTAGTAACCAAGAAAATGGGAAGAATATTTTCATTTAGTGGAATTTGCTTATAACAGTAGTTATCATGAGCTAGTCAAGATGATTCCTTTTGAAGTGTTATATTTGAATGGTTGCCTAACTCCTAATAATTAGAGTAGCCCAGAAGACAAGTTAATTCTGGGACCTAACTTGTTACTAGAAATGGAGCAAGTGGTACGAAAAGTGTGAAAAAACTTAACAGAAACTCGAGATAGGAAAAAAGCCTATGCAGATAAAAGAAGAACCTTCAAAGAGTTTCATGTGGGCAACCATGTGTATGTAAAGGTTAAATCAAAATGAGGTACTTAATATGGGTAGGTTGTGCAAAACAAGCACCTAGATATTGTGGACCTTTCGAAATATTGGAAAGGGTAGGACATATAGCATATGGACATTAGCTACCAAGTCATATATGAGTTCATAATGTGTTCATGTCTATCTACTTAAAATACATATGTATGATTCCAGAAAAATTATAAATCGAGAAGATATTTAGGTAATAAAAGTATTGTGAATTAAGTACACTTGATTACTAGATATTTGGAACTAAAGATAATGCTTTGTATATCATGCAGGTCGAGCCTAACGAATAGTTCACTGTGGAACTCTTGAATATTCTAGAACAGTGACAAATAATGTTGTGCAGGAGAGCCATCACCCAAGTTAAAGTGAAATGGTAACACTTTATCCTAGAGGAGTCCACTTTGAAAGATAAGGAATTAAAGCAACAAGCATATCCTGATCTGTTTTGAGATCAAGTTTAAACACTAAGGATGGTGTTTCAAACAAGAGGGGGAGGATGTCAAACCCCGTACACGAGTGACTATTAGTTGATAGGTTACTAAACTTTTGAGTTAATTATGACTGATTAATAGTGTTTTAATCATAAAATTGAAATTAGTAGGTCAACAACAACTTAATGAAAATTAGTTTTAAGTTTCTATGAACATGTCAATAAATATTTATTTTCTCTATTGTACATGTATAACTTGTTGCTGGATTGATGTGCTTGGAAAAATCAAATAGGAGACCCTAAATGGTTTGTCCAACCACGAGGCAGTGATATGGTCATGTTTTTATCCTCCTTCCCATGAGATAAAGGGATGAGAGAGGGAAGAGAGGGGGTTCTTAATTTTTCTTATTCATTCAAAAGAATCAAGTTAATTTGGAAATAAGAGAACTAGAACAATAAGTGTTGTGTACTGTAAGTGGAGAATCATTCTTGAGTTGGGTAAAATTGAGTGTAACCCTCCACATTAGCATATTTAGACTAGGCACTAGACACTTGAGGTCTATAAGTGATCAGAGGCGATCACTGCCACCAAAGAAAAGTGCCTAGTAGTTGGGAAGCTCGGGGGGAGTCAGAAATGATTGATGAACTCACAGGAAGGGAGGAGAGTGCTCCTTAGTTTGAGTTCCTGGACTATCTATCATGCATATAAGTATTTCCTTTTATTCAGAGAATTAGTGTTCTGAAAGTAAGTTGTAGTTTCAAGTAAATAAGTTTGTTTTTTTGTGAAAAGAATGGATTCTGATAGTATTGAAACATATAGTTTTGTTTCCTTTCTTAACATTTCTAAATGTAATGAGCAAATGCAAATATATAAATATTTAGTTATACAAAAACATCAGGTAGCTACATTTATCACGTGAACCTTGTGGAGTGGGAACAGATGATTGAGCAGAACCTAGAGCTGAGAAAATCTATGCCACTGAGCACACTGAGCATTATGTTCACAAGGTGAGTGTTGGTTACCTGTGATGTCAATATGCTCTCAACAGTGTTCAGGAACCAGGAAAACCCATTTATTTTTTGAATGGAAGTAGGGCAATAAAACTTCAAGCTAACTTAGAGAACCACTAACACAACAAGTTTTCAACTACGAAATACTATATAACCAAAGTTGAAAGTTTTATCCCTTATTGAAAAAAAATATTGTTTAAAAGGGTTCAAAACCACATAGTAAAGTATCATTGTCATGGACTAATGAAAACAAATTGAGATTCAAATAATTAAATACATGATGATGGAGAACTTAAGTGAACTTAAGTGTATGAGAAAACCATCAATGCAACAAATTTGTGCCATTAAACTAGTAACATAGAAAAATTGAAAATTGTTCATAGGTATAACCTATTATATAGTAAAAATGCACAAATTTAATACTCAAAAAGCTATACTAACCAGAGACGAGAATAAGCATATTTTCAGCAAAATAATTGTCAGTACCAGAATATATAACTGCCTTTATCGAAAAATTAGAGCAAGTGATCTCGTCTTTCGAAATTAACTTTAAATTCAAAGGAGGAACTCGTCAATTTCTATGGATGTCAAGACAGATTTGATACAAACGTGTCATAGCCCGGAATTCAAGAAAACAATACATAAAATTTCATTAACTATCAGGATCGAACCCTCTATCATCGATGTAACTACCAAACTACCAAGTAGAGTCTCCAGAAACATCTAAGATCGATGAGGATGGCCACATGGTAAATTAAGTTTTATCACAAGCACATATATGAAACAAGTATTATTTTACCGCTAGCATGTGCCGAGGTCATATATGTAGCACCCAAGCCGCATATGAAATAAGCCAACTCCAAATGCACAAACCCAAGTGGACCAGTAATACCTAATTCTGTTATTAACAATATGGTTGTGTATTGATGTCTATGCGTACAAAGCATGTTTAACATGTACGAAACCTGCACAAATATAAAGTTGTATTAGTGTTGATACATAATGATTGATGCCATCACCTTGTACACTTGGGTAATTTATTATTATTATTTAGTGTATGTTGTATGTGTGTTACAATTTGACATTTTAGATGTATAGAATAAAGGTAATTAATTTTTTACAAGGCCAATTAGGATAGGGTTGTGTTACACTGTTCCAAAAGACATAATAATTAGGGTTATTAAATTTAATATCTAAACCACATAATAATTAGTGTTATTAAATTTAATATTTTTTAGTAAGAAAATTCAAAATTACTATAGTGACATATTTAATATGAGATTACCTTATATAATATGAAATTATTATGTTTTTTTTTATTTATTGGTAAGAAAATAAATATATCATATACAATTATAAGAATTAAGACTTCTAATACTGAAGAAAATATTTAAAATTTAAAGTTAAATGTAAACTAAATCATAGTATAATTAAATATTGGCTTAAAATCATTTAAAAAATAAGTTAGAAATTTATATATTTTTATATATCGATAAAAAAAATAATCTCACTAACACAAAAGAATTATAATATATATTTTCACGTTAATAAATTGAAACTAGCAAATCAATATTATGAATTTAGAAAAAAAATAGTATACATTATAAGTTTAACTATAAATAAGTAATATTTAACATTAAATATTTATTAATAAAATAAAAAATTAATATGAATAAATTTAAACTTCACTTATTTCATTGGTTATGACACATATGTTCACATGTTCAAACTTCAAAACTTCCTTTTATATGCAGAATTCTCTCAATTGTGCAAGTATCCTTTGCCTACATAGTTTCATAATTTGCTTTCAAATGTGTGAATCCACTAACAATTTTAGGCCAAATCCATATAATTAGGTACAATTTAAGCTAATTTACTTGATATTTTTAGGCGTTATGTTTCATTACATTACGCTTAACTATAATGGAGTATTTCCCAATTGCATTAACATACAATTAAGGATTAAATTTAAACTAATCAATTATTTTACATTTGGCATTTAAGCTATCTGAACTTCACTAAGAGTAATTATTTCTTCACAAATTAGGTTAGGATATATTTGAATTTCACTATTCCAAATGACATAATAATTTATGTTATTATTTTTTTTTTAAGTAAAAAAAATTAAAATTATTATAATCATATGTTTAATATGAGATTATATTATATTAATATGAAATTATCATTATTTTTTTTTAATAATTTGTAAAGATTTTATTTATCAATGATAAATGAAATATATAATATACAATTATAGCATTTATGATTATGGAATTTTCTCTAGAATAGTGTGCCATATAAAAACAAAACACAACTAGTGAAGAAAACATATAAAATATAAACTTGAATTTAAATTAAATTCAATCAATGTAATGAGCAAATGCAAATATATAAATATTTAGTTATACAAAAACATCAGGTAGCTACATTTATCACGTGAACCTTGTGGAGTGGGAACAGATGATTGAGCAGAACCTAGAACTGAGAAAATCTATGCCACTGAGCACACTGAGCATTATGTTCACAAGGTGAGTGTTGGTTACTTGTGATGTCAATATGCTCTCAACAGTGTTCAGGAACCAGGAAAACCCATTTATTTTTTGAATGGAAGTAGGGCAATAA
>APFE031566522.1:3251-21495 GCA_000404065.3 Pinus taeda | reverse complement strand
AGGGTTGCAGTTTGTCTTTTTGAAAACTTAGAAATTTCATCATTTATTTACAAAACTGAGAAAATGACCTTGGGCTTTAAAAACAGAGTTTTTAAATCCAAGGTAAAAATTGTCTGTACAAGATAAAAATATCGAAGAAACATGTTAACTAACCTCCCTCTGGCTTGCTGAGTACTCATGGATTTTCAGAGACATGACCTTGCAGAGACAAATAACCAAAACCCTAGACCTAGGAATTTGACAATAAGACACATCAAGACAAGCTTGAAAAACTGTAATAACTGATATGAGCAGTGGCTCACCGAGCCAGAGGGGTGGTGCTCCGAGCAGGTCACAGAGCAGTTCACTAGGTAGTCCACTGATGGACAGTTCACACGGTACCTCAGCTTCTACAGGTTCAGGTGCAGGAAGGAGGACAACAGAAAGACAGTCAGGAGTTCAGGCTACTGATGATGATGAGGAGGAAGAGTTTCATTCTCCTATGGGAGAAGCATGCTGAGGGAAGAGGAAGCCCAAGTGGCTTCAGGACACCTTGAGAGATGCCACATCTGTTGCTGAGCCGAAGAGGCCGGTCAAAGAGAGTAGACCACCTAAGAGATTTTGTAGCTGTATGGTGATGGTTACCAGCATCCTTGACTCTGAGTCTTCTAGCTATGAGGAGGCCTCTAGCCAGCAGGTCTGGAGAGAGGCCATGGAGGAGGAGTATTATTCTATCATGAAGAATGATGTTTGGGAGGTGGTGTCGAGGCCTGAGGGCAAGTCCGTGGTTACTTATAGATGACTTTACAAGGTAAAGCATGTTGCAGATGGCAACATTGAGAAATTCAAAGCGAGGTTTGTGGCTACAGGGTTCTCCTAGGTAGAGGGAGTTGATTATGAGGAGACCTTCGCTCCCATGGCTTGATATACTTTGATTCGCTCCATTATATCGAAAGCAGCAGAGATGGGTTGGAAGATTCACCAGATGGATGTGAATACCACATTTCTCAATGGCTTCATACAGGAGGAGGTGTACATTGAGCAGCCACAGGGCTTTGAGCTGCATGGGAAGGATTCCCATGTGTGCAGACTGAAGAAGGCCCTTTATGGCCTGAAGCAAGCTCCCAGAGCTTGGTACTCCAGGATAGACACTTATTTGTAGGGGATGGGTTTCACAAAGAGTGAGGTAGATCCAAACCTTTACTTTATTGTGATACGTGAGGAGCCTCTCATTCTGGTGCTGTATGTGGATGACTTGGTCATTACAGGTGCAGAGAGACTCATAGAGCACTGCAAGAGAGATGTTGCGATGGAGTTTGAGATGAAAGACATTGGCTTGATGCATTACTTTTTGGGTTTGGAGGTGTGGCAGGAGGAGGGGCATTTCTTCCTAGGGTAGGGGAAGTATATTGTGGACATCCTTAGCAGATTCCACATGGAGGATTGTAGACCCATGTCGACACCGATGATTACCAACTGGAAGAAGCTTCATGCTTCGGATTTCAAGTTGGTGGATCCCACATTGTACAGGCAGCTGATAGGTTCTTGATATATTTGGTCAACACTAGACCAGATATCTGTTTTGCAGTCAACACGATGAGTCAGTTTATGTGTGAACCTAGGAAGGTTCACTAGGTGGCTGCAAAACACATTTTGCGATACTTGCAGGGGACAGTGGATTATGGTCTGGACTACAGGCAAGGGGATGGAGTGAGATTGGCAGGTTATACTGATTCTGATTGGGCAGGTTGTGCTTCTGATAGGAAGAGCACTTCAAGGCGTTGTTTTGGGTTGGGTTCAGCAGTAGTGTCATGGTTCAGCCGGAAGCAGCAGTCAATAGCACTGAGCTTAGCGGAAGCAGAGTATATGGCAGCCAGTCTAGCTAGTTGTGAGGCCATCTGGCTTCGCAAGATGTTGTTTGGCTTATTTAGTCAGCCGTTGAGACCTTCAGTGATTTACTGTGATAATCAGAGTTGCATTAAACTCACAGAGAATCCAATATTTCATGATAAGTCAAAGCATATCGGGATCAAATATCATTTCATCAGAGACTATGTTCAGAACGGAGCTGTGAAGCTTGAGTATATTTCCACTGATGAGCAGGTTGTAGATATTCTTGCCAAAGCCTTACCACGAGGCAAGCATGACTACTTTAGAGACAAGATGGGTGTGGTGAGGAACACCTTCCTCGGTAAGAGGGAGTGTTGAAATTTGGTACCGGAGGACAGGGGGTTCCCTAAGGCTTTGATCTTTGGCCTAGGGAAAAGTGTCCAAAAGAATTTAATTTTTCTCCTAAAGTGACTTTATATTTTTTATAAAGTCAAATCTAATTTAAAAGTGACTTTAAGTGATAAAGTTACTAAAGTCTAATTTTAAAGTGACTTTAATAAAGTCAATGTAAAATTAGAAAGGAAAAGTGACTTTGGAAATAAATGACTAAGTGGGTCTTTATTAAAGTGGGGTGAGTTAAAAAATAAAAAGTGAGTTTAAATGAGCATTTAATCTCAGCCCTAGATCTCAATCTATTTCAGCCATTGGATTTAGAGGTTACCCAAAAGTCACTTAGGATTAGATTAAAGGAGGAAAATGAGGCAAGAGGTCATTCATTCTTTCATGAGCAGATTGAGAGAAAGAGAGCAAGGGAGATTTCTCGACAAGGAGGAGAAGGAGACAGCAGCTTGGCACACATTCCAAGGCAGCAGTTGAGCAGATTTGTACAGCTGATTCAGCACACAGTGAAAGGCTGATTTTGGCACGATTTTCTAGAAATACATACAGCTGGTTTGCACAGAAATCGAGGAGTGGTTTGCATAGAAATAGAGGAGCAGTTTGTTGGTTTTTCTGCACGCAAATTGAAGTCCGTACAACGCATTTAATGCAAGTTGTATAGCAGCATTTAAGGCTGAAAGTGGGCACGAAAATCGAGGAGGTCGTACAACATTTATTGTTGTCTTGTTTGCTGTAATTTCCAGTTTGCTGTGAAGCACGGGAAAAGAGATAAGTTGTAAATTTGCTCGCTGATTTTTTGCTGAATATTTCTCACTGTAAAAAAGACATTTTTAGAAATAAAGAAGAGCTCTCGAACTGGTTTTCCCCAAGAGTTGTAGGGGGTTTTTCCAGGGTCACATTGACCAAAAATCACTGTGTCCAAATGTGTTAAATGACTGTTTGTACCTGCTGATCTTTTATTTCTGCATTTTCCAGCGTTCTGTAAAGTTTCCAGAATTTGTGTTTTCAGCGAAAATTTATTTTTTCAGTTGTTGAATGTATGGATATGGGAAAGGGCATTTAACTATATGGGAGAAATATGGTGGAACTGAAAATCGAGGTGGGAAATGAGAAATTTCTACAAAATACATAACTTCTATAGCATGTAACTTGAAAGGAAGGTCTAGGGTAACATCAAACCACACTTAACCTGGTAGCTAGCCCTACCAGGTCGGGAGAGGACACTCTCCTTGTCGATCTCAATGAAAATTTATCAAGGAAGGCTTGAGATGATTGATATAAAAACTAATTTTAGGCTAGGTATGTTTGCTCAAAAGAATTTGATTGAATTTAATGATTGGGTTGCCAGATCAGATGGGGAAGGCAGCTTTGGGTCCGGGAAATGAACACAGATTTGCAGAGGTTTCTGTGGGGTGAGGTAGGCAAGTGTTTTAGCACTTTGAAATGAGTGTAGTGGTGAGTCTAAAGACTGGTGAGGAGCTAGAGAGGGCATGCAAATGTCATGAGTCCTCATCAAACAGTAGAAAACATGTAGAACTAAATAAACCCCAAGGTAGAGCACTGAAACACCAATGAATTCCACCCTTTAAACTTGATTCATTTAGTTATGCAAAAAAAAAGAGATGATGGCACACATAAACATAAGATCAACTAAATTAAAGAGAAGAAAACAATGCTAAATCACATTACCATAAGAATCCCACAAAATGCTGCAAAACCCTAGTTTATTTCCTTGCCAAACTGCAGAAGTGATGTACAATAGTGCTTAACGCATCCACAAGAATCCAACCTTGACAAATGACTAAGAAAGTACAAGATATAGGCATCAAACCACCTATGCTAGCCATTAGGGGTCGAATCCATGAGTCAAGGAGCTGTTTCAACAAGATCTAAATTAGGAACTTAAAAATAGGCAATGGAACAGCATGCCTCTAAAACTATGGAAACTGATTCATTCAGTTCAAAACCACCTAAAATTGATGGATCTACCTCTTTAAGTCAATTTTAATCATTTTTACATCAAAGTACATCAATTTACATCATGAATTTGATCATGAGAGAGACAAAGTCAAACTAGTAGAAGACTAGGCGAAATTCTGAGCAAACAGGCAAAAATGGCAAAAAAAATTTCCTATGCGTAGCGCCGCTGATTCTATGTGTAGCGCTTTTTCTAGGCCAGTTTTGAAAGCCTTCTTGAAGTCCAAATCAGGTGCAGGATAGCTCATTGGAAAGCTTGGTGAGTTTACTTTCTGAGACAACTTGAATTTTTCGATTTGGAGTCCATTTGCCCCTCCAAAAATGCAATATCCCAAGACTGCTTCCTGTGTGGCAAAAAAGTGGCAAAGATGGCACTTTTTGAGTGTTTTTGGCCCTTTTGGAGGTCCAAAACTTCTCAGCCATTTTTGAGCATGCATAACTTTTCATGGTGATTTCAAAAATGCTATGTTGCAGGAAACGTAGGGCAAGGGGGCGTTTCCGTACAGAAACGGGTACGAAACGCTGAAACGCGTTTGGTACGGCCCGGAAACGCGTTTCAGGCCGTACTGCCACGTTTCACGAAACTGAAACGTGGCCAGTACGGCCTGAAACGCATTTTAGGGCCGTACGACTCACGTTTCAGCATTTTACCTTTTTTTTTTTAATTTAGTTTGTTTTCTAATTTATTTTTAGGTTATCCTAGTGACTTCTAGATGCCCGTCTAAAGTTATAAAAGTGAACTTTTGCCCTATTGTTAATATGTAATGTTAATTTTTCATTTTCATTTTCATCATTTTACTTAAATTTTTAACATTACCATGAAATGACTCAGGATGTTTGAGAGTGGTTTCGCCTTCATTGAATTTCATATGGAGAAAGTAGAATTTTAGATCTCACTCAAAATCCAACAGACTTATCTGTTTTTTCAGTGTTCAGGATTAGGCGAGATGTGCAATGTTCCTATTTGGATCTTTATGACTCGTACCTAGGGTATGGAACTTGTATTTTAATCAATGGAATCCACAGCCTCCTTATGCAGGGGAGACTGCTACCCAATAACTGAGAGAGCATTGCTTAGTGTACTAGGGGTATGACAACTTGTATTTAATCAAGAAGCAACTAAGGTCATTCGTACTACATTGCAGGCGGAGATTCCCATACTCAGGCACAGAGACAAGACAATAGAATTTTACTTCGGCGCTTGATTCTTGAATATTCTATTTTCATCTATGTGATCATTCATGAGTAAATGAGAATGTGATTTAGAAGACTTATAGTTTATGGCATTCTGACATGACAACTTTTATTTTCATAATGTAATTAAATTAGGAATGTCATCATTATGCTTTTCATGATTGCACATATTTCTTAAATTAGTCTAAATATTAATATATAATATATAATATATATCATATATATATATATTCGTGTTTCCCGTTTCCAAAATTTGGGGAGGTCGTGTTTCGTATCGCTTCCCATTTTGGAAACTCGTACCCGTTTCCCCGTTTCGTGCAACTTAGCAAAAATGTAAAGTTTTTTGCAAATAGAGGCCCCCATCAAAAGCGTAGCGCCGGTGGTGCTACGCACCTGCCAAAAAAACCTGGTTTTTGCCTCAAAAATTCAAAAATGACAAAAACTTCACCAAATTTCTTGAAATTTGGCATGAGTGATCCTCTTTATGTGCTATGTTGGGCCAATGATGCTTCAGCCAAGATCTTGAGTTTGTCTTGCTCTTTTTTAACTTTCAAAGCTCTCCTTAACTTGGCTTTTAGGCTTCTTATCCTTGTCTTGCAAATTTTATTCCAGGCCAAATAGTGATAAGTCATGTGGCGCAACATTTTCTTCTCCTTGTTAGCCTTGTCCAGCAACTTCTCAAGGTGGATATTCACTCTTTCCAACCATGATTCTCAGTCAGCCTCTATTTCTTGCTCTAGTGAAGTTAGCTTGATTTTCCTTCTTTTTGCCAATTGACGCTTTTCCCTTATGGTTTGCAGCTCCATGATTGTTTGTTTGTCCTCAAATTCCTTGTTCTGTTGCTCAAGGTAATTAATGATCCATTTAGCCCTCTCAAGGTCAAGTGATAGGCTTTGGACCTCAGCTTCCTTCTCCTTGATGATCTCATCCTTGAGTCTTGAGCTTTGGGAGCCCAAATCAGTGTCCTGTTCCTCAATCAAAATGAAATCCTTGTCTTGGCCTTCAAAAGGCCCTTCATTATGCAATGGTTTCTTTCCTCTATCCTGTACCTGCTCTGTTGAAGAAGGCAAAGCCCCTTTCACCCCAGGTGAAGATAGCATTTGCGTATTGTCTGGTGAATAGAACGAGACCCTTTCCACCCCTGGTGGAGATAATACTCGTTTGGCAGCTGCAAATAATCTCCTTGTGCCTTTCTCATAAGTGACAAACGCTAGCACACTTATAGATTTAGTCTCATGAACATCTGGTTGGTTTGAAGGCCCTCCTTCCTCTTGAAGCACCGATGGAGTCACCTGAGGGCTTTTGAAGACCTCATGTGTAATGAAAGTATCCCATGAAATATTCAGCGGATGCAAAACAACAATTTTAATCAATGAGAAATGGTAAATACTACTGAATTGCTGAGGAAGAGGTTTCCTTTGCACATAATGAGCCATCTTCTCAATATTCCTGCATTTAAAGTATGGGAGATTCATCATCCTCACTCTTGTGAAATGCATTAGCAATTTGACATGGTATGTATATAGACAAGAAAACCTTCCTTCACAGGTGAAATATTTGATGATGAGTTTCATGATGTTGGGTTGTGTTATATTCTTTCCACGACTAACTTACGTAGTGAATTGGGGGGTTAGAGGGGGGGCGGAGCCCCCCTTTCGTTGCGCCGATTGTGCAGCGAGGGGGTCACAGGGGGGGCAGCAGCCCCCCCTGTTCGGGGGGTTTGAGGGGGGCGGGTAGCCCCCCTTACGGGGTCGGCAAGCGCCCGAGAAAAAATTTTTAGTGGGACCCTAATTAGGTTGGGCGATCTACCTATGGTTTTCGTCCATGTATTGATGCTTCGACATGTATAAATATGTTCTGTAACATTGAAAGGAATAATAATGAAAAAATCAAGCTTGTAGTCCGTTTTGAGAATCCAGTGGGAAAATCTCTGTGTATATGTGTTTTATGTGTTATGTCTCTCGCATTTTGTTTTCTGTGATTAAGAATTTCGTATGCGGTAATTTCTGTACCGGGCGTTTAAAACCTACATTTGGTATTCAGAGCTGTGTTTGCTTCAAGGGGACGCCTTTGTTGCGAAGGTTTCGCTCGGGTGTGGTAGACCTGTTCAGTGCGAATCTGCGAGAATCATTCTGGTGGTGAAAGAAGATGGCGGAGCAGCGGAAAGATAGAGATTGACAGAAGTTCAATGGTCAGAGTTTTGAGTTGTGGAAACTCGAAGCATTCGGAGATCTGTTGGTGGATAAAGATCAGTGGATCGCAGTAGATCCGGGTACTAAACCAACGGGAGTGACCGATGAAGAATGGAAGAAGCTGGATCGGAAGGCAAAGAGCACAATACGATTGTGTGTTTCATTTACAAACCCACTTTTTTAAAGTCTCTTTCACTTTGCTTTTAAAAGCTCTGTTTTTCATTTTGCAGTTTGACTGTTCTTGATCACTTGATGAATTGATGCATTGATGTTTTTGTTTCTTGCAGTAGCTGGAGTTGGCAAGGTGACAAAGGGCAGTAGCTCTGAACTTATTACATATAGAAAAAATTAAAATTACATAAAATTTTATACATAGAAAGTAAAACTCTGTTTTACCTCAAAACAGGGTTTTGAGGAAAAACTCACTTATTGAGTATATCATTATTGAAATTTTGATCTCGTGACCTTATTAGACCTCCTCATGTGCCTGCTGACCGTTATTGAGCTTTTACATGACTATGGTGGCAAACCCTAGACCTAATGAGACCTAAAACCCTAAAAATGGCTTTTGCAAATGTAATGACAAAAGATGACTATAAATGACCTGAACTTGTGAAAATAGGCCAGCAGGTAAAGACCATGAGGGAAATTTGATAATAAACCACTACCATCAGTTGATCCATGACCTAATGGGATGCAGCTGATCGGATGGGACACCTAAAATGCATGCAAAAAGAGAATTTGATCACTGATGAAGGGATGAAGATACCGACACTAACATTGGCTCCAATGGGGATGGTAGCTCCTGGGAGGTGCCAAAAACTACAGATCTCTGGAAAGCAGATAGTGCCTCTTCCATTGGGCTAAATGGAGTCAATAACTTCAGCAAACTCAAACCGATATCTTGACTCAAAACTGACTCAATTACAAGACTGAAAACTGACTCAAATAACCCACACTAAGTAATCAAAAACTAACATCAGAACTTCGGTTTTATAGTCTTCACTTCAGGCCCCAAACTGAATGAATGACGATAGTACACACTTTGCAATGAAGGAAATAAAATGGTATGTACAGTGACAAATTATGACAGCAGAAAATTTCTCAAAGATAATACCGTTTCAGCAGGCGACCATTGATCGCCCCTCCTAGACAATCTTCCCCATTCATTTCTTTGAGGAAAAAAGCTTTTTGACCTCAATATGCAACAATTCTATATGGTCCTTTCCACAGATTCTCAAACTTTTCGTGCTTGCCTTTGTCCTCGTTTCTAGCATCCCACTTAAGCACTATGTCTTCAATCTGAAACTTATTTGCCTTTGCCTTCCGATCATAGATTTTCTTAATTCTCTCTTGCAGCCTGTAATGCCCCACTTAAATCTTATCCTACAAATTTTGTTAATGTTTACATTATCTAAAAATATTGAGAAATATAGGTCTAATATAAAATTCATGATTTCCATTATTTAAATTCTCCACTTACCTTCTCAAATTGAATATTGGGTAGAATTTGGTCTCCTTCCATTATTTCAAAATGTATGTATTCATTTCACATTACCCAATGTACCCTCACATTTATTAAGGAGAAGACATGGTCCTCTCCATGTAATTACATTTCACATTCCCCAATGTTCCCTCACATTTATTAGGGAGGAGACATAGTCCTCTCCAACTCATTATCAATATATATATTCATTTCACATTACCCAATGTACCCTCACATTTATTAAGGAGAAGACATGGTCCTCTCCATGTAATTACATTTCACATTCCCCAATGTACCCTCACATTTTCTTGGGAGAGGACATAGTCCTCTCCAACTCATTATCAATATATATATTCATTTCACATTACCCAATGTACCCTCACATTTACTAAGGAGTAGACATGGTCCTCTCCATGTAATTACATCTCACATTTCCAAATGTACTCCTAGCTTACTTGGGAGAAGAGAAGTCAACTATAGGGATGGGTGAGAAGTGAATGACATTAATGAGAGGTGGTTGAGATGGAGAAGGGAAGGAGGGTATAAAAAGGGAAGGGGGAAGGGAGAAAAGGGGGGGAGTTTTGGGGAGGTTGGGTTCTTGCTTATGATTATGGGGGTTGGTGGTGATTGTTTGGACTTGTTATGATTTTGGGAGACCTTGGAAACCTATGGAGGTTTCTTGGGTTTGAGAGGAGGAAAGTATTGTTATCTGGCTTGCACATTCTTCTTGAGGACACACTCTATCTGGTTGGACTTGGGCACGGAGGGCTAGGGGGCCTGTGGAGGTTTCTTGGGCTAGGAATTTGTTTCCTAGTTGGCTGGGTGGTAAATCCGGTTGGGTCGGTGAGAAGGAGCATTCAGCTGGAGCTATACGACAAAGGTATCATCATCAACTGCCGGAACAGGTATTTTTCCATGAACTACTCTTGTTAAGTTGATATCAATGGAATGCTCATCTTAATTTATGTTGCTTATGATAAAATGACAAGATGTTAAATGTTTAAAATTTTGTGAGAAGGTCAGCAAGCTCCTTTATTTACTTGCAAATCAACAGTAAAATAGATCTGTTAGTGTATAATAGAATAAGGCTCTAATAATAGGAATCAGGTTCTTACACATGGTATCAGAGCCAAGTTAAACCTCTAGGACCTATGGACCCCTATTTTGGCTTCCTTCTCAAATTATTAATTTAATTTACTGGCATTATCTTTTGAGCTGAAATAAGAAAATGTCACTTAAATATCATTCATTCAACACACAAAATTATTAGTCACCTAGCAGAACAATCACTAATCCGTCTTCAATCCCTTTTTCTTATTGAAGAGGAAAGGAATTGAATCTTCAATATTCCTCTATATTGTCACCGTAATGAGTTAATTTTGGACTACTTCCTTACTGATAATGAAGTTGGCTTTACTAGCACTCTATTCAGTTTCCATGTTCTGTTTGAAAGTTGCTCGATCCAAAGGCTGGAGGCCTTGCACCTACTGCTTGTTGTAGAGGTGGTCTGGTGATTTCTCACCCATGGGATTTGGTCAACTCTACTCACTGCCAGATGTGAAGGTGAGGCAGCTCCCCTCCCAGACATAGTGCAGGCAGCTCCCCTCCCAGACATGGCACGCGAAGTCCATTCGGGTATATCCTTGTCCACATTAACTATCTGGATTGTGGAGGAAAAGGATGCACTTGTTTAAGCGGCATTTTACTTTGTTTTTTTCCCTTATTAGGTTGGTTTCCAGACTTTGCCTAGAAGGGTTTCAGGTTTTCCTGGAGGGGCTGCACTCCATGTTACCCACTGCCCAATAAAGGGTGTTCTTCTGTATGTCTCTGATTAATTTACAAAGGTGGTCGCATTAGGCATTGCCAGTCGGAATGCTCAGTGGATCCATTTCAAATTATAGCCATGCTATAAACATGTTGAATCGGCAACAGTGTAGTGCCCGTGGCCTAATGGATAAGGCGTCTGAGAAAATATAAGTGTTTTGAAAACTGCGCATCCGGGGAATCGAACCCCGGTCAGTACCATGGGAGGGTACTATGATACCACTACACCAGATGCGCTTCAGACTCTGTGAGAATGTAAGCGATAAAGTTCAGTTTTAATACCTTAGGTTTTGGCCGCTCATTTGTAAGAGCAGGAGCCCTTGTAAGGTTTTGACGCCGGAAACACTGCGGCTTTGAAGTGGTATAAATCTGAACATTGTCTTTTCTCATGAATATGTAGGTATATATGTCGTTTGACTTTCACATTTAAGTTATGGTCAGCTGTTCTTTTCTCTATTCTAATAAGCGACCATGGATGTTATTTCCTCTACGGGTTATTATTCAGCTTGATACGATTTCTTTTCCATATTGTGGTTCTACTCTAGGTGGAAGTGACGGTTTTGTTTTTCGTTATAAGCTTGTGTGCATCACAGTCTTTGGGTTATTCTGGGTTTTAGTCTTGGATCGAATGGGTAATTCTTTTATCATTTACAGTATTGTTAATAACCAGAATTATATTCGTGAACAGTGTCAGCTCTTTAAATTTGGTATGAGGGTTTTATTCTCAAATAAATTTCATTTCTATGACTTATTCTCTGCTGGGGGCCTCTGTCCGTAGCTATCCAATTAGGGTGCACAGAGGTCTGGTATTTGCACCATTATTTGTGCTCGTTATTCACTCACAGTTCAAGCTTCCTTGGCAAAATCCTCTAATTTACATGGCTGGTTTTGTGCATGTAATAGGCCTCATAATTGTTTGAATTTCTAAGTTCGCACCAGTCTTATTTTTAAAATAGTCTACTTCTTAAATTCTTAAAAAAAAAAAAAAAACAGGGGTTCTAGCCTTTCAAAATCTATAAGTGTTTCTTCGTCAAAAGAAGTTCCAATCCTTCCAAAAACAAAATATATAATCAGTCGAGTTCTGGTTTCATAGGATTGAAACAGAAAGTGTTAGCTTTCCGCCCACTTTGGTAGCTATGTTCTGAGAAGATTACCATGATTTCCATGTTGTCAAAACTCTCACTGTCTTCTAATGAAGTCAGTATAACATTCGATGCTTCAACTCAAAAGCAGAATTAACACCACAGCCAGCGCTCTCAAAGCCAAGGCAGTGAACGCCGAAACAACAGAGTGAGAACTGTGTGCGAGCAGGGTCAACTTGAAAAATGCATGCATTCTTTACATTCATTGGACCGGTTCTCAAACTCTTCCACATATGCATGTCTGCTTGAGGAATGCATTCAGAAGAAAAATCTCTCAAAAGGAAGATTAGTTCATGCCCATATGAATAGTAACAAGGAATTCAAACCAGATATCTCTGTCCTAAACATCCCTTTTAAACATGTATTGCAAATTCAGAAGCATAGTGCATATATTATCTAACTAGTTGTTTGGAAAACATTTTGAAGTTGTTCTCTCACTTGAGAAAAGAAGCATCCAAGTTCGAGTTTACTGAAGGCTTTTCAAGCTAAGTTGAATGAAGAATTTCTTTTTATGATATAACTCTGCGGCCGGGGGAGTTTTGTCAATCTCAAGATAGGTCAAATTTTGCCTTGGAACAGGAAGTAATCTGTGGGTTTTCGCTGAAGTAATTTGGAGGTGATCCGAGCTCTGTTCAGATATCTTTCCGTGAAAGACTATAACCCGATGTCAACCCTCTTTCATGAAGTCTTTCGATCATACTCAAGTCTAATTATGTGACTGTTGAAAGGGTTTCTGAGGCCTGGTGTAAGGGTTTTCTGTGACAGACCTCTTAGCATTATTTGTCAAGACAAATTGAAGCAAGCAATCGACCTCTTTAAGGCAGCATCATCACTTTTGTTCAAGACTGATCACGAAAGTGATGTTATGGTATACCAAATTCCACTAATACTGGAGGGATCTACTTTGACAACTAACAGATTGCACCATCCTGTATTCATATGCCAATCCATTTCATCTTACACAGATGCTACTTCATTTGGTGGCTTTGATATTACATGTTAATTACCGCTACTCCCTTGTCCAAACCAAGATGATACATAGGAATTTGTATTTAGGTATTCTCATCCTTGTTTTGAATCATTGATACGTTGAGAGCCATAATAAAAGTTGTCTCACATCTATATTTTTGATGTATAATATTCGTGCATACTTGTCTCATTAGTTTGAGAATAAATCAATCTCTATAGAAATTTTCACAATGTCGGGGATTGAGTGGAGAGTTCTACTCACCCTATAATACTTAACTTCTAATTTATTAAATTTAAGACTCTTGAGGTCTAATTGATAGGTATGAATATGAGAGTTGGCATTTGACTATGCTTAATGTGTCTTGGATGCTAATTCTATTTCATACTTCTATTTTAATATCAACCTTCAACCACTCTGAATCTGTAAGAGTATCATGATTAAATAACCTATTATTAAGATGGAATTATTCTAGCACCACGCAAATCATAAGGGAATATAATAGTCTAGATAAGTTTCGATTTTCCAGTTTCATTTAATTTCTTTTTCCAACTCAGTCATGGATGGTAACATATGGGAAATTCATGCAAGATATTGGCTGAAAATTCATTGACCTGTTCATTCTCATGATTTTCTTTAATCCCTTCTTACTTAACCTATCTCGATTGTTTAATTCATCATTGAAAATGCCAATAAATTTTATGGTCCACTAGCACTACCTAAACATTATATTCTCTTTTGCATAGAAATTTTGAATCGAACCACAAACAAGACCTGTCATATGTAATCCCCTGTAAATTGGAGCTGCAAATGTAATACAACTATAGTGATTAGCTTTATTATGACCAATACAAACATCAATATTTTGTGCATAATCTGAAAATATTATTCCTATCTTAGTCAAATAAGCGAATTATTTCATTTCAGTATCTGCATGCTGAAGGGCCTTAGTGTTTTCAGCGTGCTTGAAACCCTTCATACAGTATAGGAGAGAAAGAAATTGTAGACAAATCCAATTTTTTTTTGGCCAATACTGAATCTTCATTATCAGCTAAAAACCCAGTACAGCACATTGGATAGGAGGAATCACTTCACCCTCTTGCTAGATAACTAGATTCTCCAAGCAACTATCAAAGAAAAGGCTTTGAATTTTTGTACAGCAATGTTTGAGCATCAGTTGATTTATCCTTCACCATTGGGATGCCTCCTTTAAACCAGTCAAATTCTTCTAATTCTGTCCGGACCTTACTTAGGCTATAAGTAACAAATAGCTTCCTCAGCACACTCCTTAGTGAACAACATAGTTTATTTGCATAACATCTGGATTGTCTATTTCGGAATTCTGGCGGTTGTCAAGAAGCAAGACATTGCAGAGGCAATTGTCAGGCATTGAAAACAATATTGAAGAGGCCATAGATTGCACAATAAGGCAATTCATGTAGGATATTAAAAGAGATATAGACCCGAGGGAGATTGTCTGGCATGTTTCGATTCCAACAGATTCCGAATACATACATTACATAACACCGGGAATATCTCATTTGTTGAAGGTGCGGAAAATGTAGTGATAGTGATTTTGCTTCCACCCAATAGACCCAGTGGCCAAAAATTTCTACAGATATGGCAATGGGGCAAATGGTTCCACTCAGGTTTTAGGTAAATATTGGTTTCCCTAAGGTGCTGCCATAGCAAGGGACTGTTTCAGCGAAATATGGTTGGTTATATATTCAAATGTCAATAAATAGGTAAGTTGTTTTTTTTAACTGATTTATTCATGGGTTTTATAAATTGATAAAAAGATTTAAAAAAAAAATAAAAAAAATTAGTTAATGGATGGTCAGTTTGCGGCAAGACTTTTCACGGGTTATCCGAGCCCCGACTTCGCATGCCTTCGTATGCCTCATTGGAATTGGCTTTGGCATTATAGCTTTCCCAACATCCACCATAAGCCTTCTACCCATGGTTGCAGAGTGTAGCGAGTCTGAACTCGTATAAACATAAAACAGAGTATATAAACAAAACAGGTCGTTAGGCATTGAAAATTTTCAGAAAACATGGGATATAAACAGAAAATACTCTAGCATTTTTATATTCAGTAGATTTTTTTAGTATTCTCATGTTTTTTTTTATTTGAAATTTCAAGCTCCTTAACTCATGAAATGAGAAATTGAGAAATAAATAAGTAGGCAGTAGTAGTATTCACGGCCTGGAACTAGTGTTCCATAATTGCCTATCTCCTTTGACCAACAACTGTCCTGATTACCGTCCTTACCCTTTTCACCTCGTGTGATTCGATCCCAGACTGCAAAAGAGTTAAACAAAAAAAAAAGGACTAATTAAAGAATATTCAGCTGAACAGGTACACCTGCTCATATCATATATCATATGAGAAAAAGGTCTTCCACAATTTTTTTTTTTTTTTTAATCGATTATATATTTTCTTTCTTCTATTCTTGTTAGTGAAATAACATCCGATAGGCATTAGGGTATTTCCATGTTTTGATTAAATTATAGCGCTCTGCTAATTTCAGGAAATGAAAATCCCCAAAATTATAGTCCTGTTTATTTCAGGAAACGAAAATCCCCAAACAAAGACGAGAGATGTCTTGGAAGTAGCATTCGATAATTGTCTAACCTAGACCCCAACAAATTTCATGATAACTCTCTTCCCATCTCCCAGGCCACAAAAGAGCCTGCTCATCAAAGGGCACAAAGTTCTCCTCCTCCAAGATGATTTGATTGTCATCTAGAGGAAGGCAGACATTACAGTCGATGTGAACAGGAATAGTTTCCAGGAAAATAGCTTGTCTGTAGTTAACATTTTTCAAGTTAGGAAATATCACAGCCAGTTTTTCAAATATTATATTAATGTTTGCAAGATCCTAAATCTATATCCCTTCTATGCCATCACCTATCCCAAAATCTTCAAGGATGTACCATCATTCATGGATGGTTTTGACTTTCTCTTAAACCCTGCTATTGCTGATGTTTCTTCTTCTCAGTCATAGCATTTTAGCTAATTGCTGATGTTTCTTCTTCTCAGTCATAGCATTTTAGCTAACTTAGTCATTGCATTAGAGTTGGAGATCACAAACTAACGAGATCAAATGACAAATCCAAGAGTTATTGTATCAAGTGTTCCTCCCTGTGCGTAGTTACTCTCGTTTGAGGAAATAATGATGTTCTAGGGTTCTTAACGTTGACTTGCCAAGCAATAAATAGGAACCATTTTTAATATTCATAATCTTTTTATATGTAAAAAGGAAACTAATTACTTGGGGATAATGTTGTCAGTAGAACACATTAAAGACATAGATACTTGGATAAAATTATATCTAAATGAGTAGTGAATCATTCAGGATTCAATTGCGACTACCTCGTTGATGGGCATAATAGATGCTAATTCCAACTATAACTTGATGATTTTTATCATTATTCTTCAAAGGCATCTTCATATTTACTAAAACGTAGACTAGAATATTTTGTAGACTCTTTTCAATCATTCATTGTATGTCATTTAGACAAATTATACTTTTGTTACTAGAAGTCACTAAGCATTTGGCTTTTTCACCTTTACCTATACAACTCTTTTGACATTTACGAGTCATTTAGGATTTGGAATTTGATAAGAGTGAGTGATGATTTTCCTTGATTACTCCTGAGAGTGGCTCGGACGGAGATAGTGACACTCCCATTGTTGGTCCTGATGTGTTTTTACAGCGGATGAATGTAAATGACCAATCAACGATATTAACTTCTTGATGTTTCAAATGTGAATTATTAGGGGTTTTGTTGAGGGTTTCTACGTAATGGTATTGTTTAATTTAAAAATAAATAAACATAAAATAAACACCTATGACTATCATGTATATGAGTTAGCTGAGAGGGACAAGTCCTATAATGGATTAATAAGTCTTAGATATCGTGCAGATTTTGAGCATATCAAAATGGTGAGGACGCGAAGGAACCAAGGACCTGGGGAGTCTTCGCAAGGACCTCCTTCGAATAACCCATTACCTTCGCCAGAATTGACTCTCATCCTGCGTTCTTTGGAAGCAATTAATGAAACCTTAAGAGGACGCCAAACAAATGAAATGGAAGGGGAACACCCTTCATCAGGGTTAGGGAACCCCGAGGGATCTAGAGACTATGATAGGAGACCTCCAGTGGAGGACATTACGAGGGAGCTTCAGAAGATTAAGCTCCCAGAGTTTGCAGGGGGTCGTGCCAGTGAGTGTGCAGAAGCCTGGTTAGAGGGGATGGGAAGGTGTTTTGCACTAAGGGATTACAATTCCAATTCCAAAGCCAAAATAGCAATATTCCAACTCAGAGATAGTGCTTTGAATTGGTGGGGTAACTTGGAGCGTCAACTACACCTCACCCCAGACACAGTTACTTGGGAATTATTTGAGGAGAGGTTCAGGAAGAAGTACCTGCCAGCATATTATGAAGAACAGTAGGTAGGAGCCTTCCATGCCCTGATACAGGGAGGTCGTACTGTAGAAGAATATGAAATCCGATTTATGGAATTGGTCAAGTATGTCTCATACATGGATACTGACCAGCACCAAGCAGATCGTTTCATGTATGGATTGAGACCTAATATTAGGGCAATGGTGCAGATGTGGAAACCATCCTCAGTGGCAGAAGCTGTAGAACAGGCTCGTTATGTCGAAGAACACCTAGACTTAAAGGGTGAAGGTAGAGCCATCTTTCCACGTCAAACAGGGTTTATGGGGAAGGCCCCTCGTACCTTCCCAAGGAGAGGAAGTCGGAGGCCCCCACCATATGGAAACAGGGTTATACCTAGAACACCAACAGTAGGGATTTCAATGGTTTCTAGTGCAGCTTCACCCACAGCTTCAAGGGCACGTACAAATCAAAGTCATAGACGAGGAACAGCAAGTGGGGGCAGGGGTTCCAGGGGAAGAAACTCTTTCCAAAGAGCTCCACCTCATTCTGTTCAAGTTCCACCACACATCACTTGTTGGGATGCGGAGGACCTCATTATCAGCGAGACTGCCCTAAGTTTCGATCCGGTAACAACAAAAGAGAGGGAAAAGAACCAATGGGGAGAACAGGTAGCCACCACCGAATCTATGCAGCAGTTGACAATCAGCAAGTTGAACACCAGTCTGCCGTGGTAGAAACCTCAGGTATGATAAACAAAGTAAAAGTTAAAATTTTGTTTGACTCTGGTGCTACAGATAGTTTCATTTCACCAGTTGCATTAGAAAAATGTGGGTTGGCAGCC
>APFE031566515.1:19287-49731 GCA_000404065.3 Pinus taeda | reverse complement strand
GATCAATGAGTAGGGAAATGAAGTTAGGGACCATAGTATTACTGATGGATGCATCGTTGTATCTACCATACTCCCTATGCTAGGATGACCTCCATTGGTCTGGGATCAATGATACTAGTCTGGGACTAGTGCTAGGAATTGTACCATACTATGAAACTGACTTCGGGTTGGTTGAGACTAGTCTGGGACCAGTGGTACATACTCTGAGACTGACTTCATATCAGTACAGTACTGGTATGGGACCAGTGAGACTGGTACATATTATGACGCTGACTTCGGGTCGGTTGAGACTGGTTTGGGACTAGTGGTACACTCTCTGAGACTGTGATACTAGTCTGGGACCAGTGGTAGGAGTGGTACTTACTATGAAGTTGACTTCGGGTCGACTGGTACTAGTCTGGGACCAGTGGTATGCACTCTGAGACTGACTTTGAGTCCGTGGAGGATGATACTGGTTTGGGACTAGTGGAGTTGTACTCACTATGATGCTAACTTTGGGTTGGTTGAGACTAGTTTGGGACCAGTGGTACATACTCTAAGACTGACTTTGAGTTAGTATGATACATCCTCGATCATTTCTTCTTCTTCATAATTCGAACAAAAGCAGAGCAGAACAAAAAAATGCAAGAGCAGACCAGAACAGAGCATAACAATAAAGATCAGTACAAGGTAGAACAATACAAAGTAGAACAGGAAGAATAGAGTAGAGCAGGGAAAGGGTTAGGCTATACAGGCAATGCATTTGATGGATGAATAGTAGCGACCGTCAGATAGATTGCAGATGAAGTTCTCCCTAGTTGAGAGGGAGTGTTAAAATTGGCAATTAGGGCCAAAATTCATGTGTGTCATCTTATTCATGGTTGATAATATTTTTATAGATTCCTCTCATCAAGAGGTGTAGGATTGATATAAAGATCATTCGATTCCGATAAGTATTCATGGAGATATGAATTTATTTTGATTATGGAATTATTTTCAAGCTGACCTACAACTCATGTAGGCTCAGAAACCCAACAATCACATCTATTCAAACACCAACATTGTGTATAAATATTGGAGGATTTTTTCTCATTTGAATTCACTCATATCATCACATTTCTCTCTCTCTATTGCGTAGAAAAGAGTCTCTTCTCTACTGCGCAGAAAAGGGTCTCTCCCTCACACATGTGAAGCTAGAAGTTGTTGAAACTGAAGCTGCAATTGCAGAAGTAAACTTTTACCTACGTGGAATAGAAGATCTCCTCATCTGAATTGCACTATAGGTTCATCTGAACCTCTTCTAGGATCCACAACTTTTGGTGGTGGAATCAAGTCAATCTCACAGACAGTTTGCAAGATATTGACTACCCTAATCTGACGTTGGAAGCCACCGAAACTGAAGCTGCAACTACAGAAGTAAAGTTTGACCTACATGGACTAGAAGATCTCCTCATCTAAACTATGTTGTAGGTTCATCTGAACCTCCTCTCGAAGCCGCAACTTTTGGTGGTGGAATCAAGCTGATCCGACAGTCGATTTGTGAGATATCATCTGCCCTAGTTTGAATTGATGAAGCCGCTAATGCAGATGCTAATGATCTAGGGTTTGCTACTACTGATATAAATCAGATTTATTGTATTATTTCTCTCTACTGAGTTATTGAAGATAAAATAAGATTTGATCAAAGGGTTTCCCCACACATTGTGGGGTTTGTCCCTAGCTAGCCACCACATCTTGTGTCTCTTGTCTTGGCTTGTCTTTTGTCGATCATTTAATGTTCTATCTGCACTTTACTTTATGTACATGTGATTGCTAATCTATGGAATATAATAAGAAAAAGAAGTAAACAGTTATAAACATAGAACATACCATAACTTTACATTCTTTTCCTTCAAAATTTTCCTGTATGTGGCCATTCTCTTCCAACATCTAGAAACATCATGGCTATCCAACCCACAAAAGGAACATGCAATTATTTTCCCATATTTATGTGGAAATTTATCATGCTTTGCACAATCAAAAGGAAAATGTTTAGAACCAGATTTATACCTTTCTATTTCACCTTTATTACCTTCATGAGGAGGTGAAGCAAATGAAGAGGTGGCTCCCTTTGGAACACCATCAATCTCTTCAAGGCTTTTGAACACCTGCATCCTACAAATGATGTTTCAAGCTATTGAATTCCTCCTTAATACAATCTTCACACTCTATAATGCAACTCCTTTTTGGAGCTATTTCAATGGCCTTCATGGTATCTTTGGAACTTTCTCCATAAGCTTGTCCATAGCCAAGACCCAAATACTTAGGCCTTTCCTCAATCATTATTGGCTCAACAATACCTTGTGCATGTCTACCCAAGCCTTTTCCTTCATAGCCCATCTTGGACATTAGCTTGGAACCTATGCCTCTAGTATGCTTTTCAAAAGAGCCAATATAAGCATCCTTAGAGAAAATTGAAGATAAACTAGAATGGTTTACCTCTTCTTCAAGCTGATACTTGACTAAGGCTTCTTGGGCAACAAAGAGCTGTGTCTCCAACTCATGCATCCTTTTTAGGTTCATATTTGTATTATGAATTTGCCTCTCCATTTCCTACAATTTGTCTTCCTTCATGGAATTCAAATGCTCTCTAAGCATGCTACTCTTCCTTCCATCCTCATACATTTCTCTCACCATATCCATCATGGTGGAAAATTCTTGCTTCATGTCTTCATCAAAGAATCTTGTGAAGAAAGCATAATTTGAGGACCCACTTGTAGAAGTTGTCATTATGCCAATGAACAAAAAAAACTTCAACAAGATAGATAAAGAGCTTATTTAAGAAACCTTTTGTAGCAAACCTCTTGTGCTTTAAGGATTTCCTTAAGGTCCTTTGGAATAGAAAAGTGCCTTCAACCTTTCTTCCTTCTTGTCCTTCCTGGACTAAGCTATCAATAGCTTTCCTTTCACCCCTGTAAACTCAAACAATAGTCAATCTGCAAAGCAAGCATACGATCAACCTTTTACTATTTAAACACCTTTCAGACAAGCAATCTTTGCTCTATCAATCAAGCATTCTAATATAACCTTCTTTGAAGGTGTGGTTAGTCAATCTCAGGCTCTAATACCACCTGATCTGAAAATGGGGCACTTAGGCTTCTTGTCTAATCTACAAGAACATCTCCCACTCCCAAAGCTTAAATATTCCCAAGTCTTATTTATTGAACAATGCAGAATTAAGAAATGCTTGAAAATAGAGGTGTATGCTTATATTTATTATTGGCTGATTATGGTGCTTTAAAATCTGTTGTGTATGCCGAGATGTAAATACATACAATAAATACTAATGCAGCAACAAACAATCACATAGAAATAACAATTTAATTAGGATTTCACCCACAATGCTTGGGCTACATCTCCGTGAGATCTAGTCAACTCACCTAGGCTCTCTGGGATTATGGTATGTCTTTTTTACAAGCTCTTGGCTTAAATCCTACTGGTTTACATAGAAACAACGGGTTCAAACACCATGTTATTCCCTGGCTCTTGGCTCTAGCTCTTGGCTCTTGGTTTTGGCTCTTTTGCTTTGACTCTGGCTCTTCGGCTCTGGCTCTAGCTCTGGCTCTTCGACTTTGGCTTCTTCTGCCCTCTATCAATTTACAGCTCTCTGGGCTTTTCACTTGAACTCCAAGTGACTCCCTTGGCTGTGTTTTTTCTTCTGCACTGCCTGCCTCACCTCAGCTTCTTGCTTTGGCTTTACTTTTAGCAACAAAACCCCCAAAACAGCCTCAACAACCAACAATCAACCTTTGTCTCTATCATTTGGTGGATTTTAAGCCAAATTGGCACTGTTGGTTCATTTTCCCTTTCGGGCTCTCTAGCTTCCTGCCTTTGTCCACTCAAATCCATTCTCTGAGTAGTAGAAATCATTGCTAAACACCCTTAGGGATGGTGGCCACCTGTGCTACAATAGAAGGAACCACCGACACTTGAAATCCTCAAATTTTGGCATTCCCGACTTACACAGGTAAATGCATTAACACAGGAAAAATCTACAGAAAACATTGTTCATTGGGACTTCAAATGTCCTCAAATTCGGTATATTCTTCGATCGGGTCCACCTGTGAGTCGCTATCGCATGTTGCAAATGGCCCTGTTCCAAGGTTTCCCTTCATATTTTAAAAATATGTTAAAATACTAAAATCCCGCAAATATGGCCTTGGGCGGATTTGAAATGACATTCAATAGCCTTAAGGAACCCTTTTGGGTCAGGTTTATCGCATCAACACTTTATCCTTTGTATTTCGTTTGATAAACGAAATACGCAAATACAAAGGGAATTGGCATTTTCCGGACCTCAAAATATATATAATATCGACTATAATGTTATCGGGTCTGATCAATCGCATCGCATACATGTATCTGTATATAGCCCCGTGTTGTTGCATATCTCTGATGCAATATTGCGATGCGACTTGTCGCAATCACATATCGCTCCTACCCCAGGCCATTTAAGGTGCGCTCCATTATAGTCACTGATTGTGATTTTACGATCACAATAATCATATACCATGTTTTGATATCCACTGACTGCCACCGCCGATTGCGATTGTCAATTGGATCTGGACCGTTGATCGGCCAAATCCGACGACTCTTGTTCATTATCCCTTTGACCTTTGATGGGCTTGATTTTTGCTGTTTTCTCATGTTTGTAAGGCCCAATATTGTTATTCGCCTTATCCAAAACTTCTCCTTTTGAGATGGATTTTTTTTTTGGATTTTTAGAAGACTTGAAGATTTTAGAGGGTTTCTAGGATCCCTTTTTAGGGGATTTTGCTCATTTTTCCAAAGGATAGAGGCAGTTTCATTTTATGATAACTTCTGCATCCTAGGTCAGTTTTTGCCCATTCAAGTTGCAATGGATTCAAAATGAGACGATCTTTACTATGGGGCTAGTTCCATGAACTTCCTTGGACTTCCATTTTTCCTCTATGAGGACCACTAGACTTAGGAGTCTATCCAAAATCAATTTTGGATCACTTATGTATATGTACATATTTTTTGTATATGAGCATATATTTTGTATATGCACATATCTATGCACAACTTCAACTTCCAGATATACATAATTTATGTATATGCGTATATCTTTTATATGGAAGTTGCGTATATACGGAAGATATGTGTATATACAGATGTTGCACATATACAAAAGTTGTGCATATATGGACATTTCCATATATGAATATTATGGAAGTTGCGTACTACTTATGTATATGTGCAGCTTCTGTATATGTACATATACGAAAGTTTCTCATATATGGAAGATATTCACATATACACAATATATGCACATATACACAAGATATGCGCATATACAAAATATATGTGCATATATAGAATATATGCATATATACAAAAGATATGTGCATATATAGAAGTTGTGCAAAACTTCAACCTTTGTATATGTGTAGGTTTTGTATATGTGTATGTCTTCCATAGTATATGTTCATATACAGAAGTTATGCATATATAGAAGATATGTGTATATATGGAAGCTATGAAAAATGTCAACCTTTGTATATCCGCATGTTTTGTATATGTGTATGTCTTCCATATATGCACTTCTTCCATATGTGGATACATTTCGTATAGGTGCATATACAGAGAATATGAACATATACAAAAATTGTACATATATGAAAGATATGTGATACAAAATATGCACATATATAAAAGTTGTGTCTCTTCTGTATATGCACAACTTTCGTATATGTGCAACTTCTATATATGCACAACTTTAATATACACACATATCTTCCATTCAGGCATAACTTCTATATATGTTCATATCTTTTGTATATCCACAACTTTCGTATATACACATATCTTCCATATATGCATATACATGTGCACAAATTCAACTTTCATAGATATACAACTTTCGTATATGTGTATATCTTCCATATGTGTCCAACTTCCATATATACACATATACAGAAGTTTCACATACACAAAATTTGTGCATATATGAAGGTTGTTGTATATGCATACTATCGAAGTTTTTCATTGTTTCTATATATGCGCAACTTTTGTATATGTGCATATATAGAAAATATATGCATATACAGAAATTACACATATGCAAAAGATATGTGTATATACAAAAGATATGTGCATATATAGAATTTTTACATATACGAAAGATATGCACATATGCGAAAGCTGTGTGGAACTTCAGTCTCTGTATATGCACATGTCTTCCATATATATACAACTTTTGTATATGTGCATGTCTTATGTATATGTGCTTCTTCTGTATATTAGTGAGATTAAAACGTTGGGAAAAAAATATGAAGAAGGAGAATCTTCAAGGAATATAGAGCATAATGGCTTTGAAATTTTGATATCAAAATTCCAAGAAAATATGGTCAAGATAAAGGCCAAGAACCTTTTGATTCCACTTGTAAAAAATGGTGTAAATGCAAATATGGATATGATTCAAAGAAATTTCCTTTTGATCTTTTGAATACAGAAAATTATCCTAATTGAAGCAAAGAAAACCAAGATGTTTCTCCAATGATTAATCTAAATTTCAAATCAAAGGATGACGTTCTTATGATTATTCAAAAATTGAATGCATGGGCTTTGACACAGAAATTCCAATACAAAAAACATGTCTCCTAGCAACAATTGGCCTTAAGAATCACATGGGGTTTACAGGAGTTGTCAAAATGTGGTGGGATAGATTAAAATGTGATGATAAAATTGGTATAATGGAGTCTGATAGGCCTATAGAAGAACTATCTAAAGCCTTATCCAAATAATGTTATGGCTTGAATCCTCCACCAACACATCATTTTGCTAAGCTATATATGTCTCAACGACTATGAAACATAAAAAAGCTTCCAAAATATTATTACACAATGCAAAAATATTTTGTATCACACCCTTGATCCAGATAATGTTGCATATATAAGACACTATCTTGCATCTATACCTGGAAGGATCCCAATTCATGTTCATGAATATCTTTATTTAAATAAAATACATACTGAAATCTATGATTAGTGAGTCTCCATCATATTATCCTGCAATCCCTCCAAAAATCCCATTTACGCCGAAAAATTCAAAAAAATGTTAAGAAGCAACTAGGGTTTAATACAAAAATTTGTGACATCTATGCAAAGACGTACCATTTTGGCTGAAAAAAGAAACAAAAGAATAATATAGTCCACTATAACCAACATTGTTCATGCCAAACTCCAAAATATTATAAAAAAACCCCACAGATTATAGAAGCAAGGAGGACAGAAACAATCTACTAGGCCAAAAGCCTTATTTAAACAAAAGAAGGTTCCTTCACGGAATTATGTATGTTACATATGTAAAAATAAGGGTCATTAAAACCACCTATAGGAAACATACATATTCTTTCATTGACTAACCAAGTCATTTTAAACTATTCCAAAAACTTTTTATGTTCACTGAATTCTTCAAAGAACCTTTCAACTGCCTTTTTTTAAGGATTCATCATCTTGACATGTGTGTGTGATTTCTTCTAAAGCACAAAAAATGTGGATTTGAATTTACCTTTCTTGGAATTTATTTCCAACATTCTTCAACCATGCACAACAAACATTCCACACACATAATAATATTATACACTTTATTGACGACCTAGAATAACTTAATTTTCAGAGAGAATATACATTAATAATATTTTGTTTGTCTCATATAAAAATAAAAAGACATCACCTTAACGCTTCAATCTTAGCAGTAGCATCATTTGTGATGAAGAATGGAACATGGAAATATGTGTTGATTTGGGGTAGCATAAGATGTGTTATAGCCATGAAAATTGGTGGAGAGGCTAATGCACATGAGATCTCCAAGATCCAAAAATGGTTTGGGGAAATTACAGCTGGTTAGAGAGAAATTAAAATAATTAATATTTTTAATGGGGTTCCTAAGTCTAAACTTAGGAAAATTAAAATATTAATGGGTATTAATATAAAACTGGGTGAGAATGTTCTAAATGACATGGATCAAGCCAAAACCAATCTTATCCATTGATTAGGGACTTAATATCGGCTATTGAAGACTCAACATGAAAAATATAAGAGGAGGCTTGAGGGTCAGTTGGAGATACACCAAGATTGATCAGTCAGTTTGATTTTATAGAGCGGGGTTTGTTGAGAAAATTTGATCAAGTGATCTAAGTGGCAGGGAGGGGCAGTGAGTGCATAGTAGAGAGGGAGAGATAGTGCCAAAGGGCTAGCGTAGTGATTGTGCAGAGGATAGTAGGGCCAACGTGGGTGACGCAGAAGGCCAGAGAGCTAGTGCAAAGCAACAGAGGGCTGACATAGGGAGTTTCATAGCTACACAGAGGCAAGGAGGGATGATGCAGAGCCTCATAGAAGCGTTGGAAGGATTTTCGTGTAGCAAACGTGCTGAATATCTTCGTCCGAAGAGAGGTATTACTACCATTTAGATATCTCTGTCAGGTGAGCTAGTTTGGCAACCTAGTTGTACTCAAGAAAGATGCTTAATAATAAAACCCTCAGAACTATTGCACCAGTTTTCCCAAGTTGGGTTTTTTACGAGGACGATTGTCCAAAAATAACGATGTCCTTTGTGTGTTTGTCTGTTATTTCAATTCATGACCTAGAGATGAGTTGAGACTACATTTGTGTTTATTTTCAGTATTTATATTGTTAAATAACTTATTAAAGGAATAAACAAGTAGGTGAAATAAACCAGATAATGCAGGAAGAATTTCTAATGGGTTAGACTTAGAAATTTCAACATGGTATCAGAGGGTTACAGATCACAGGAGAATTGAAGGCACCAACTGAAATCATAAAAATTTGCAGCAGAAACAATTGTCCCGAGAGACAGTGTTGTTCCTAAGCAGAAGGTAGCAAAGGAGTGACAGAGGGTCTTCATCATCATTTCGAACAAGAGAGAGGGCCAATGTAGATGCAAAAGAGGATCACAAAGAGCCATGTCATCCTACTCAGCTAGGTAGTCTTGACGCAGTTGGCAAAAAGAGCGATTCAACCTTGTTAGGATTGTGCAGAGATGAGGGGCTCAGTTTCTTCAGTTGTTGGGGCCTAGGGAGTTGTGGGTAGATTTTGGATTGGGAATATGCTGGGGTGTTGTTGTTGTTGAAGTAGAAAAGTACATAATGCAAAACCAAGGTAGAGGGAGTCGCTACAGTAGCAGATTTCTAGCCAAGAAATCCATATCCGAGTTACAATTGCAAAGAGGACCAGATCGACAGTTGGCGAGAATATTTTCAACTTGGAAATCAAGACTCAAAAGGAGTATAGGAGAGAACTTGCAAGAGGGAATTCAAGACTCAGAGGGAGCCTAAAAGAGGAGCAGATATGGAAATGAACGAACTGAGGGATCAAGACAGGTTGCACGGGGCCTCCAAATTTGTCAACTGAAAGACTGGGATCCCGCCTGTTCCGGATAGACATCACATCAAGAGGCTTCTGACTCCAAGGAAGCTCTGGCTAAGGTGGAGAAAGAAGTAGAGATGGATGATGATTGTGCCATGAGTGCTCATGCACCTCTAGAGAAGAGGTGGGATGACATCGAGTTGTAGTCATGAGGACTACAGAAGATAAGGGGCAGGATCCTTGAGGTACCCAAACTCTTGGATCATATCTAGTTACGAGAGCCCTGAGAGACAGTAACAGGATGACGGATGTCAGTATAAGCAATATGTGGATGGAGCGACAAGGTAGTGCTAGAGTGCAGTGGTCTCTAGCAACGCAGTCACGGTTGCAACAGTGCAAGAGGCACAAAGGTTGTTGCAACAGTGTAGAAATGCACAAGGATGGTTACAATAGTGCGAGAGGGACAGAGGTGTTGCAGCAGCATAGAGGTAGCAAAGGGAGCATAGGATAGTAGCAGATGTAGCTTCAGCATCATGGGGATTCTAGCCTGACAAAGATGTCAGTAATTGGGTAGATCAATTACTTACTTATAAGTAGCTAATTTGCAGTGTAGCAATTAGCAGTGGTAGTGTTATGGGAAGCATGAAGAAACATGATGAGAGATAACTGCAGTGCAGATGCAACATTGGGAGGAAGGACCAACAACAACAAGGATGTAGAGGGAGCTCCAATACAGATGTAGTAGTGGTAGTGGCAGAGCCATGGGTAGCAGTATAGGAGGCAGTAGTGTAGAGGATTTTGGGCAACAGGCCAAGCATCATCATAGGTACCCGTGCCAGATGATTAGGGTGATGTTCAGTGGTGGAGCATTACTAGAGCACATTCCTTGCTAAGAGGAAGTGTTGCTTTGGGGTAGCATCAGATGTGCTCTAGCCATGAAAATGGGTGGAGAACCTAAAGCTCGTGAGATCTCCAAGACCCATAAATGGTTTGGCGAAATTCCACCCAGTTAGAGAGATATTAAAATAATTAATTTTTTTAATGGGGTTCCTAAGTCTAACTTAGGAAAATTAAAATATTAATGGATATTAATATAAAACTAGGTGAGAATGTCCTAAATGACATGGATCAAGCCAAATATAATCTTAGCCATTGATTAGGCACTTAATCTCGGTTGTTGAAGACTTAACAAGAAAAGTATAAGAGGAGGCTTGAGGGTTAGCTTGGAGACACACCAAGATTGACCAGTAAGTTCGATTTCTAAAGTGGGGGTTGCTGAGAAAATTCAAACAAGTGATTTGAGTTGCAGTGAGGGGCACTGAGTGTGTAGCGGAGAGGCAAAGATAGTGTTGTAGAGCTAGCGCAATGACTGAGGAGGCTACACAGAGCTAGTAGGAGCCACGCAGAGGGCTAGAGAGACTAAGTAAAGGCTAGCAGGGTCTGCGTGGGTGATGTAGAAGGCTAGAGAGCCAGTACAAAGTAATAGAGGTATGACGCAGGGGATTTCAAAGCTATGTAGAGGCCAGGAGGGCTGACACAGAGCCTCAGAGAAGCGTTGGAAGGATTTTCATGGAGCAGACTTGCTGAATATCTACTTCCAAAGAGAGGTATTATTGCCAGGTAGATATCTCCATTGGGTGAGCCAGTTTGGCACCCTGTTTGTACTCAAGAAATTTGATTAATAATAAAACCCTCAGAATTGTTGCACTTGTTTCCCCAAGTTGGGTTTCTTTGAGGACGGTTGTCCAAAAATAATGATGTCCCTTGTGTGTTTGTCTATTATTTTAGTTCATTATCTGTAGATGAGTTAAGATTTAATTTGTGTTTATTGTCAATATTTATATGATTAAATAAATTGTTAAAGGAATAAACAAGTAGGTGAAATAAACCAGATAATGCGGGAGGAATTTCTAACAGGTTAGACTTATAAATTTCAACAATATGGTCACTATTTCTTTCCAATGGAAAATAAGGCTATCATCCATTTAAAAATATTAGTTATAGTATTGTGTGATGATATCACCCAAGCTACTGTAACCCCATTGTAATGTTCATTAAAAACCATTAAGGTGTAAAGTTGATACTACATTACAAACAATGTACATAATCATATTTATATAAAGTACACACATTAAAATGAGGTTGAATAAATTAATCTTATTTAGGATAAATATGTTCTCACCCCATACTTATTTGTACTAAATGTTGAATCCATTGAGATAATATTATTGTGAGATTATTTTAACATCATTAAACACATCCACTTTATTTGTATGCATATGATAAAGTGGATGCTTTCAAAAAAATCTTCTTTTTGGTAGAAGAAAAAACTCTCATGGTGTTCCTTATACCAACATTATACACAGTTTGGATCAATTTTATCTTTAATACACTCTAGCCTTATGGTATCATTGTAAATGTTTAATATATCTTTTCTTGTCATGTATGTATCTCAAAATATCCCTATGTATAACTCACCAGATCCAACCTTCACATCAAAGATGAACTTGTCCCATATCATTGAAACATTAAAACCTATTTTAATGTAATGTTGGACACTAGATCACATATCCCTTATTAAATTTGGTCCATAACTGAATCTCACAGGTCTACCGATTGCATATTTCCCATGACAAACAACATTGGATTTATCAATATGCCTACATGTAGTGAATATTATTACATCATCATCTGGTCTAAGTTGAAGTTGTTACATAATGAAGTGACATTGGAAACTAACTTTAATACTTTCATATCGATTGTAGTTTCTCTTTTGATCTGAGGATGCACTCATAATTCTTTTTTTGTACCCCTAACCATATGCACACTAATAACTATATGTAAAAAATTTACAGCAAATTAGATATAACATTTATGCATATTGAAAAAAATATACGTATATTATAAAAATATATAAATACTCACATGGCGTGCTCCACGTACATTGAAATATAGGTTTGTTTGATATCTACTAATTTTTTACTTCGATGAGACTTAAGAAGAAATTGAGTGGGTGCACATTCATTCAATTCATCTCCGCTTAAGTCGACAATATGGAATAACTATAATTGGATACCCATAAACCTTTATCCATGTTAAGTCTTCTGCTGCAAATAGTATCATATCCTCTGGGTCTTCAAATTCCAACTCGTTAATCCTCTCCTACTTAGTCATTCTTCAAATTCCTATACAAATTGCATTGAAAATAGTTCTTTTTGAGTAAATATTATGGTCTTGATTAATGCATATCACTAAGCATGGAAGTCTCTTTTTTTAGATAAATATTTTATACTTTTTAGGTAAACCACTGTGGAGGTGGTGCCACCATGTTGGCGTCAGGGGGTGACTTGTAATGAGTCATTGAGGTGGAAGGGGTCAAAGAGAACTGCCCGACACTACCTAACACTAACGTATGAGATGGTGTGCTAATGGGGGCCCTCTTAAAAGGGATCAAAAGGAGACACATAACACCTCTCACAAAGGGGGGAATTTTTGTAAAGTTTTGTGAGGGGAGACTTTGTGTGTGTGTAGTTTTTATAAATGCACATAGATATGCAAGCACATATATAGAAGTTTATTTTTCTATATTCACTCTCATTTCTTTATATGTGTGACTTTTGTATATGTATGCTTTCATATAGAAGTGCATATAAAGACATTGCATATATATGGAAGATGACTTCCATATATGTGAAACTTCTATATATGCGCATAGATATGAAAGTTGGCATATATGGAAGTCTCAAATTTCCACTCTCCACAATTTAGAGTCTAAATTTTCATCTATATTATTAATCATTTTTAGTGATTGTTACTTAAAATCAATCATCATATATAGTTATCTACATATTATATGTAATTTCATTGATTTCAACCTAATTTTTATAACCATTATAAATGTTTAATGAAATGTTATAGATATAAGTGATGCTCTGCATGCGAATATTCTAATATCGTTCTCCTTTCAATTTTCCTTCATTATTAACTAGCATTACCTAATTTTCATACTTATGTGTGTACAAGAAATTGAAAATTGGAACTAAAAGACATTAAGGATGATTTAAAGAAATAAATATATGAAAATACAATGAGGGATATATGTATGAAAATAAAAATATTTATTAAGAAATTGAGAGAAAGATAATTTCCTTTGAAGAGGAAATGAAAAAAAAAACATATAGGTTAAGAAGTGATAATTGGAGTTAAAGGGATGGGGATATTATAGTTTGAGGTTTTGGTAAGTGCCAGTTTGGTATGTGTGTGTGCTCTATTGAAGACTCTTCTAATATTAAAATTTTCTCTTAGAATGTCATAATTTAAATCTAGATGGAGTAGAGTATGCAGAACCTTAGCTTTAAAATTAAATAATTATTTTTATTATTAAAAGTAATTTTAAATTTAATAAAAAAAATAAAAAATGATTTCAATTTAAATAGCATTTATGAATTCATGACATTATATACTTTATAATAATATTCCATCTTAATCTTAATAAAAGAAAATAACAAGTTAAATCACAATTTTATTTATTACTATAATATATGCTTTATTAAAATAATTTTATAATATATTTTAAGTTATATATGATAAAGAATTAAGTTATAGCATAAATACACTTGTAATCTTTTTGATTTAAGTGAATAATGGGGCATATGTTTATTATGTGAATAATGGGATGATAATGGGCATATGTTTATGTATAAACTAGAATGACCATATAAATTAGTTAATAAATGTTGATAGATGTCATACACTTATCTTACAATACATTTCACATGGAAAATTTTGAAAGAAAAAACATAAAAAATAACAACATTATTATTATTAAAAATAATTAATATATGAATAATATATTTAAAAATATATATATATAACAAGATTATTAACCATGGAGATTCAACACCACGAGATTCAACGCCATCTTACCATGGAGAACCTTAATTTATAAATAGATTTTCTTATAATATTATGGATCATTGCCATGGTATGACCCTTTTTTTAATTAATTAATTAGAATTTAAAAAAAAAAAAGCCAAAACAAAAAAACAAAAAGCCATAACTACTTTCAAGATAAATCTCAACATTTGATTTTTGAATATTCTAACATATTTTGTAGATGTTAAATCTTTACCATCTACTTAATAATTATTGATATTTAAATCAAAATTTTGAAAATTATATTCCAAAATAAACATGCCTATTAAATAATAATGTATATCAATTTATTATAATAAACATAAATAATGCAAGTGACTTAAATTTAAATAATTATAAATATTTATGAAAAATAAATATAAATATATCACATGTTATCTCATTGGATAGGCCCATTTTTATGGATATGGGGTTTTGTAAAACTTATTTGTAAATGATATTTGTATATCTTTTATTAAGAGAGTGTGTTGAGAAAATAAAAAAGTAATGTAAAATTGAGTTTTTTTTAGTTTGTCATTTGAGCATTTTCAAAGATTTTATTAAGAAAGTTGAGAAATGATTCCTATTAGAAGAAGTAAAGATTAAAATACAAAACCCTTTAGTATGAGTTATAACTTTTTCATTTATGACAATTCTTTATGTGGTGGCCATAGAAAACCTTAAAACCTGGATATTTTAAACAATAAAAGAAAATTTAAGTGTCTATTAAAGACTCTGACTCCTTCTCACTATCTTGTGAGATCACTACATGAAGGACATCATCAAGCTACTAACAAGCATGTAATGAAAGAAAGAATCATGGCCATTTACATAATTTACCTATTATAATCATGGACATTTACATCATTTACTTATTATAGTCATGGACATTTATGTCAAGAACTTTAGGAAAATTCCAGAGAATATCACAGGTATAGTCGATATGCAACTTGTTTAAAGTGTATTACTCATATAAGAAAAAATGCACATACAATTTCTAATGTGAATTAAAGGGATGAGGATATTATAGTTTGAGGCTTTTTCTAAGTGTCAGTTTGTTGTGTGTGTTATATTTTATATGAAGTGTGTGCTCTATTGAAGACTATTTTAATATTCATGTTCTAAAAGATACAAGCAAACTTTGCTTTCAATACACAATAATGATGCTAGAACAATTATAAAAACATCTTTAAATAAGGTTCAATATTCATATTTATTTATTTCTTGTTAGTCACAAATGAGCCATGTTGTTCCTATTTACAATCACAAAATTGGAAAATAAAAAATAAAAAATTATTATATTGTTTTAACTTATAAAGGGAGTTTTTCGTCTAGCATACTAGTTCTTTCTTTCCTTTGACAAAAAATTCTTCTGGCTACTTCATGTAGATTTATTCTTCGAAATCCTCATGTAGGAATGTTGTATTCATGTCCATTTGTTATACTTCAAGATCAAAAGCAACAACAAAAAATAAATTAAATCTAATAAAAATTAACATGGAAACATGAGAAACAAATATCACCAAAATAAATTTCTTTTATGTCAAAATAACTCTATGCTACTAATCAAGATTTCGATTTCTCCACTATCCCCAGTGCATTCAAATTCCTTTTAAACACCCTTTTGTTGCTATTGGATTTGCTGCAAATAGCAACTCCATTAGATCCTAAGCTCCATTCTTGTCCAAGCCTGTCATTTCTTTAACCATGACCTTTTTCCATAATTTTCTATCATGTGAATCCATTGTCTCTCTAAAAATTATAGGATCATTATCAGTGAGAAAGAAAGAGAAATTTGAATAGAAATGAGGTGGAGTATATCTTTCTAGCTACCTTCTTTCTTGAACAGATCTTCCTAGTGTCATATTTTGTGGATTTTCTTCTTCCAATTCATATTCTTATGTAGAGTTTGATTGATCATCATTCAATTCAAATTTTGTCTTTCTAGTTCTTCGTCCCTTAGTAGGACTTTTTGTTTGAAATCATCTTCAACTTCTCTCAATACCACATCTCAAATATACATAACCTTCTTAGTTTTTGAGTTCCAAAACCTATAACATTTTTTAAATCCAATAAAGATACAATTTTCAACTTCTTGATATGGCTTACTTATATTCTCCTTTGAAACAAGTATAAAGCATCATAGCTAAATACCCTAAAGTGATTAAGAGAGGGTTTTTTTTAAACATTGTGTTAGAATTTTCTTATCCTATAAACATAATAAAAAATATTTCCTCAACTCTTCCATATGCTATTATTTTCATAATTGTATTTAATCACTTATTAAGGATATATTACCAAAAAACAATTCATAAATATTTAACCATTTTTTTCCTTTGGAATATTTTCACCCACATGAAGCCTATTAGGCAAAAACCAATGGATCTTGTCTTTCCCACTAGAAATAAAAAACACTACAAATTAAAAACTCTTCATAAAGAGCAATTTTATTAAATCCTCTCTTGCCTCAAATACATAATAATACTCAGATATAGAATAATAAGAGCTAACTATTCAACTGGGATGATAAAAATGTCTAGAATTCACACTCATTATTTATATTAAAAATAATAATGCAGTACCACAGTAATCGATTAATTTTATGTTAGCCTTTATTATAACCACCTGAACCCTAAAATAATTTCACAATTACTTAGCAATTTATTTTTAGCACTGAGGACTTTGGAAACCCGTCAAGTTCCTAATGGACTCTGAGAGGTTTGGGTAGTCTGAGGAGTGGAGAATCTACCCAATCGAAGAGTTTGAAGTCCCAAGTTCTCAACCGAGTCTGGTAACGCCTGCAGAGCAGAACACCCGCCCAAGTAAAGACTTTGGAGGCCCTTCAACTTCCCTACCGAGTTTGGGAGCGTCTGCAAAGACGAACACCCACCCAAGTGAAGATGTTGGAGGCTTGTCAAGTTGCCAACCCATTCTGGGAGCGTCTGCAGAGCGAAGCACTGGCCCAAGTGAAGACGTTGGAGGCCCCTCAAATTCCCAATCCAATCTGGAAGTGTCTGCAGGGTTTGCATAACGGAGCATCCTCCAAGGTGGAGACGTTGGAGACCCGTCAAATCCCCAATCGAGTCTGGGAGCGTTTGCATAGCGGAGCACCCTCCCAAGTGAAGACGTTGGAGACCTGTCAACCTCCCAACCGAGTCCGGGAGCATCTGCAGAGCGGAGCACCCGCCCAAGTCAAGATATTGGAGGCCCACCAAATTCCCAACTGAGTCTGGGAGTGTTTGCAGCGCGGAGCACCCACTCAAGTGAAAACGTTGCAGGCTGATCAAGTTCCCAACAGAGTCTGGAAGCATCTGCAGAGAGAAGCACCCGCCTAAGTGAAAACTTCGGAGGCCCGTCAAGTTTCCAATCGAACCTGGGAGTCTCTGCAAACTAGAGCATCCGCCCAAGTCAAGACTTTGGAGACCTGTCAAGTTCCCAACCGAGTCAGGCAGCCTCTGCAGAGAGAAGCACCCACCTAAGTCAAGACATTGGAGTGCCGTCAAGTTACCAACAGAGTTTGGGAGCGTCTGGAGAGTAGAGCACCCGTTCATGTCAAGACTTCGGAGTCCTGTTAAATTCCCAACCGAGTCTGGGAGCGTATGCAGAACAAAACAGTTGCCCAAGTCAAGACTTTGAAGAGCTGTTAAGTTGCCCAGTGAGTTTGGGAGCTCCTGCAGACTGCAGCAATACTTTAATGCAAGGTGTTTTAAGGAATCGATATGACAGAATTCATTTGGCAAAATTTCTAGGTGACTCTCGCACAAGACAAATTTTTGGAGGTGCTTCAGCGTTCCAATAGACTTTGGAACTTTTGAAAGGGGAGCACGAATATACAATTCCCTCAATTCTAGAGGTGCCTGCAATGTACATTAATAAAGTGAGTTCGACACTGTAAATGTGAACATTCTGGCATTGTGGTATGCTAAGACAATTCTCAAGTGCAAGCAATTTTTATAATTTGGAGTAAAATAAAACAAAAATCTGTTTCAAAGAAAAAAGAAATGATTACCTGAGATTCATGTTGCCACAGTGTTTGCAGGTGGCTCACCTTCTGTATATATAAAACTCGTAAAGTTTTTAGTGAAATCCAGGAAGGTAAGGACGAGTACGGGCAATTCTCCCGGCGGAGATATATTAGTTGCGGTACCTGCCCAGCCCGGAATAGGCGTTCAACAAAATAACCTTCAGCCCTAAGCAGCTTTAAGCTGCTTAGGTTAAAGCTGTCCGCAAGGGTTTCCAGAGATTGTTCAGAGACATTTCCGTGAACCATGCTAATTCCACGGACCTGAATTGATCACCTCGAACTGTTAGAAACAAGATGGTCAATCTTGCAAAGTTGTAATACTTCAAAACTTCAAAGGATTAACGCAAAATTATTTTGAAGCCGATTGAAATCTACAAAATACTTACAGGAGATCGCGTAGAAAGATTATGAAGAAAGCTGTCAGTCAACCACCAAAGGCGAAGCTCAGGAGTTTCCTTTGCGAGATCTCTGCCAAGGTCTCTAACCTGGTCGTGCATTCTTATACAGTTTTCACTGTCGACCTCGACAACGCATCTGTTCTCTAGGTTACGAAGACCCAGCCATCCTTCCCAACCGGATCCGTCCAATATTCTGATGACGGTATCCCTGTGTTCTCCAATGAAAAAACAGGCAATGTCTAAGAATATCTGTTTTTCCTCCTTATCCAGGGCGTCATAACTAATTTGAAGTGTGCTTTGAATATCGCTGGGAAGTATTCTGGAGGTTTTGTGCAATTGCGCACTCCAATATTCTAAATCATATTTTCCACAAAGAAGGGCTCCAAGAACTTTAAGAGATAACGGCAACCCATTGCAGATATCCAAAAACTTTTCCACCACGTCCTCAAATCCCAACGCAGGACGGGGCTGACCAAAGGCATGGGAGCAAAAGAGTTCTTGCGAGTGCTCTCGATTTAGGCCTTTCAGCGTGTAAATAGAGGACTCTGCCATCCCTGAGCTTGTGAGCACGTCTTTATTGCGAGTTGTAATTAAAATTAAGCTTCCTGGATGAATAGTATCTTTAAGTGGGGAAAATAATGCATCTAGTTGATTGATATGATCAACATCGTCTAACACTATGAGAGCCTGCTTAGAAAAAGAGATATGCCTTTTGAAGGCCCCCATACCTTCATCAATGTTGTTTATATGTACATTCGAGAGACTCAAACGGTTAAGAAGGTTACTCTGCAGGGAAAGCAAATTTCCTGACCTGACATCAGACAAGAAGCAAGATCGATCATAATTTGACATCTCCCGATTGAATAATTCTTTAGCGAGGGTCGTTTTTCCAATTCCGCCAAGACCCGCAATTCCCACAATACTGGGCTTCCCGCTTTGCCGTTGCAGTGACACTGTGAGGTCCACATCCTTCACTTTTTCAAACAGGCCAGTTGGATATTTAGCGACATTCAGAAGTGGTCTGCGAACTTTTTTCAGAACTTGTTCAACGATCTCATCAACGAGCAGTTCTTCGTCACTGAATAATGTCCACAATAAATGTCTGTCTGTGAGGAACGCCTAAAAGATATCGATATCATTATGAATCCACCAAATTAAAAGCTAAGAAGGGAGAAGCAGGGGCGCTCTTACCAGTTACAGGCCTTCAGGTCAATGCCGCTTGTGTCTGCTACAGTAGAAAGGGCATTCCTCCATTTCTCAATAGTGTTCGAGTTATGCCGTGGCCTCTTTGTATTGGTTTGAGGATCTATTGTTGTCTTCTTTTCCAGCATGCACAGGGCTCGAGCATACGCTCCATTTTCGTCCTCTTTACACAGAAGGATACACCGGAGTATGCTCAGGGCTCGAGCATAAACTCCATCTTGGCTCCGCGTCCACCGAAGCTCCCAAGGATTGACATGATAAAAGACGGGAATAATTGTTGAGCCCGACTCCAACATCAATACTAATTCGTTGAGACACCAACTAGATTCAGCATATCTTGGAGAAAAGATCGCTACATGCACCGTGGAAGTTCGAATAGCCTCTTCGATTTGAGAAGTCATGTTCTCTCCCTTTTGTAATTCTGGCTGGTCCAAAAATACTCTTAATCCATGTTCTTTCAGGCGACGGTAGATATGGCTGGCGAGACCTTTCTTCACGTCAGGACCACAGTGATTTATGAATACATCAAAAACATGCCTGCAGCTATTGCCCTGTGAGGTGGATGCGGTGGAGGATGTCGAGCATGTAGCGTCACCAACTGTTGTTAATTTAATCATATCTGCCATTGGATATAGAATAACAAAGAAGCAATAACCAAAATGTTTTACAGATATTGGGGAATGTGAGCTCAAGATCTATATTTTCGACTGAATGATCTCGCAACTCCAATGAAGTTACCAGCTGCACCTTTGCTACTCTGTCTGTGTATCACTACCTAGTTATTTAAAAGATTGAAAAGCTAGTGTATAGGGTTTCTTTCTGTAATTTTCAAGTCGCCATATTATCCTTTTATTTTATTATTAAATTATTTTTGGATGAATGGATGGAAAGAATCAATAACGCAATTTGAACAGTGAAAACATGACCTTCTAACCAGCTGACATTGATAATTGACTTTCGCGACACACCAGATATTATTAAGTACCCTCTTTCATACCTTTTAAATTAATGATCAGTTTATATTATTGTTTTTTTGTGGTGTTTAATTTTTTCTCCCGATTATCTCGCCAGATTTTATTTCTATTTCTATTTCTATTATTTTTAGACTACACTTATCGGGAATCAATGATGCTAGTGATGTCCCGAAACATCAATCAATTACACTAGTGTTGATTTCTCAAAGTTGTTGATATTTCAATTTGTGTAGTTGTTGAATTAAAAAGACGCACGACCATCGTCCAAATAATCTTTCACCGTTGATCAAACCTGACAGTGTTGATAATTGTTGGATTCAGAATTGGTTAGTTTCCTTTTAATTTAGTACACAGGCTTCTTGCAACATGACGTTTGTTGTTTCAAAAACATGGTGAAAGTCTCAACGATTTGGTCGTTTTCTATTGGTGCCCACTACCCACAACTTTCCCAAAAGCAACTTGTGGGGTGTCAGCTTCCTGTGCACAGTAGAATGCGGACTATCACACACCGTTTCGCCACAATTCTCAAACGCAACTTTTTCGTGTGAGCTCTCTGTACATGATAACGAAGGGTTATGGCATCATTAATAAAGGAAAGGACATACTTCAAATCATATTACTCAGACAAATGCTCGTACATACTTCTATTCAGGATTTACTAGTTCAAATGCTAAACCCATTCTGTTTCAATATCTGTTTTTTCAATGAACTAGTTCGGTGTATGAACGTTTGAGGTATCATAAATCATTTAGCCTGGATTTCAGTCACAAAGAAGTTGAAAATCCAATTTCCATAAGCAATGGTCCAGATCTAGTTTACCAAGGATAAGCAACAGGATTCACACTTGTCAATCAAAAAATTAAGAACAATACAAATTGAAAACCTTTTACGAGAGAGATTTTATTAGCTTTGTTATATATATATTGAAAAAGCTTCAACTAATAATTATTATTAGCATAATCACATCAAAAATATTAATGTGGTTGATATAGCTAACCATAAACAATGGGAAGGGCACAAAATTCGAACCAACCTCCAGAGGAGAGAGAATTTTCAAAGGGGGCTAAAACCCTCATTAGCTTTTTCAGTACTTGCAACATTCAAACCCTCATACTTTTGACCCATGACCATAACCCTCGCCTCGCAAAAACATTCACACCCAAATTCTCCTCGTCTTTGAGCCGAGGAACGACAACCTCGAAACTTGAAAACTTGAAAACATAAACCCGAAAAGTCATAGGTCGACGCACACTGATCTATGGAGGAGAAGAAACCTTCAATGGTGACTTAAAACCTTCGGAATCCCTTTATGAGACAGGGTTCCTAATATCTTCAACCACCAAACCCATAGACACAGATGGTGATGACACCGAGAAGCCAAAGGGGGAGGGAAAGACCAAAAACTAGAAGGTCTGAAGGACTGCACAACCAACACAAAGTGGGCAACAGAGGAAAATTAACACACCGAACATAAATTAGAGGACATGTGGAAAATTTGTGGAGCCTCATCTGGTTATCCCCAGATGTTAAAATCGAGAATGTCAGGTTTGCCTCACACCTCGAACAAAGAAAAAAATAATAGGATACCAATGATTTGTCGACACACTGCTCACTACCACCAAAGAAGACATGAACTGTAGGAGAGTGCAGGTCAAAAGGACCTAAAAACAGGAGAAAAACACCCAAAGAAACCCAAATGAAGAAACAGTCAAATAATACCTTGACATGACCCACCCGAAGGCAAGAAAATAAGATGACTCACACCACCACGAAACCCCATCCGAGAGACAACAAAGCCTTACATCCTACATGATTTCCAACAACCAAATAATATTAATACATTAATAAGTACATAACTGCCAAATATGGGTAGCATGAACTATGGTAGATAAGTTTGAGAGGATAGTGTCTAGGCAAGGTCGAATGATACTCTAGGGAGATGGTAAAGGAAAAACTTCTCCACCTCACTCATTAAAAGCTTCCGAGGACCAAAATCCTTCCTAAATGGGGAGGTATGGTTTAGAATGGATCAACATATTTTTCATCTATCATGGTGCTTTATAGGAGAAAAAATTGTCTTCCAAGGCCCATTTTAGAGGAAAGCTCCATTTCGGTGATTTGAGAACTTCCAATTCTAGTTTGAAGCATCAAACAACATTTTTTTGGTCAAAAATTCAAAAGCTTATCTTCATTCCCTCATTATTTTTCTACACACCATAAGTTTTCAATGGTGCACACCTTAGCCAAAGTTTGTATGTGGAAGTTATGCCTCTTACAAGTTAACCTACCATATTAATCACCATGGTACCAAGTGGATGCTAAATTACATATGGAGCTAGTCACATGAAGATTTTCAAGAATATTCTTATGGATCCAAAACCCTAACATTTGTTAAGGGTTGTGGCATGAAAAAACTCTAATTGTAACCCTACATGGCTATTAGGCTATGTTAAGTAGTACGTGGCTAGGGAAGGAAGAGATTCCGTTATTTTGGTATTGTTATTCTTCCATAGTTGAATAGATCATCTAGAAGTGGGATATTAAAGCATAGCAAATGAGGTAAAAGATTCCATAACAACCACTTAGGCCACAATGTCCATAGCAACTCTATAGTGAGTGTCCATTTCTTTGTATTTGTATTTCATCACTAAGAAAAAGAGATTTGTATTTCACCACTAAGAAAAAGAGAGTGAAACGTAACCCTTACCTTCTAGTTAGGTTTTCTCCTATATTAGGTTTCCCAAGTCATATATTGTGTTCATTTGTGTTGATGATACATGCATTTACTTTTTCTTTCATTGTCATTTTAGTTACTTCCATTATTTTGATTATTACAGTACTAATATTAAATTTAAGATATAAGGTAATAAAAGATTTCAAAATATTATAATCATTATTATTGTTAAGATCTTCTAGAATACTATGTTACATCACTAAAGTGTTAAGGTCGCAGGTGAACACTTCACCCATCTTCAGGAACAAAAAGCTATATTGCTCATATGAAGAAGGCTAGACGAGGAATAAATAGATCAAGAATCTTAACACTAGGGGATGCAAAGAGATTTTGTGAACATTATTGAAAAGTACAAATAATTAACTAATAATTATAACGGAAGAGACCAATTAAGATTAGTAATAATAATATTATATAATTAAATCAAATAATTAGTTTAGAAATCAATTTAATTTAATTTAATTTAATTTAATTTAATTTAAAAGATAGGTTAATGACCAAATAGGGGGCAAAAGGAATTGAATACAATAATAGCTATTAAACTTATCAATTTATAATCAATAATGTTAGACCAGGTTTGGTTAGACTAATTAATATTAATTAAAAGAAGACCCAATATCTATTTATGTTTGAAAATACTAAAATCTTGGCCTCGCCCTTTGGTTAGACTAATTAAGATTAATTAAAAGAAGACCCAATATCTATTTATGTTTGAAAATACTAAAATCTTGGCCTCGCCTTTTTCTACTCAAAACTTATTATTAGGAAGACTTTTGAAATGGAAAAGTACCCTAACAATTTTAATAGAAAAGAAGGATATCAATTGAGCCAATAGTAGAAACCAACTATCCATTTTATGTCTTCAAAAATCAAATACCCATACTTTTATGTCAATAACCCCTATCCTAATATTCCGTTCACCAAAGTGTCTTTTTCTTCTTTCCTCGTATTCCTTTCACCAAAATGTTTTTTTCTTCTTTCCTTATTTGCTCTAACCCATCTTCCTTTTTTTTTTTCTTCTAATCTAATTTTTATATTGTATGTTAATTTCTTCCTCTCTTTTTTTCTATTTAGCTAATTTAAAACAAAATCTAATCTCTATATTCTATATTAATTTCTAAATTTCCTTATTTAATTAATTTCCTAAATTAATCATTGATTCTTCTCCCCTTACAAATCCTATTAAATTTATTGATCTAACCTTACTCATTAATTTCTTTTTGACGTTTTCAATCTAATTTCCATGTCTATTGTAGTATATCAATTTATTATAATATCTCTAGGTTAACCTTATCTCTATCATTCGTTTTTCATTTTGACCTAATTTTTTATCTTTACTTTTTACTATCATTTTTTAATTTTCACTTAATTTTTTACCTTTTACTTTTACTATCATCTTTTTTACATTTTATGTTTTAATGTTATTTTTTATTTTAATAAATTATTAAGTAAGTTAATTTGCTTACTTTGACCAATTTTTTTTTAATTAACTTGTTTTTTCTAAATTAATCTTAATTATTCTAATCAAATCTTTGTCTAATATTATTGATTATAAATTAATATTTGTAATAGAAGTTGTTGTATTTAATTCATTTACCTCTATTTTTTGTCATTTAAACTAATTTCTTAAATTTAATTTATTCTATTCCTAAATCAATGATATGTTTAATTATATAATAATATTATTATTAATTTTAATTGTTTTCCTTTATAATTTTTTTAGTTTTAAATAGCATTCACCAAATCTCCTTACATCCCTTAATGCTTACATTCTTGATCTATTTATTCTTTGCCTAGCATTCTTCATATCAGTGATATAGCTTTATGTCTCTAAAGGTGAGCGAAGTAAACATCGACACTGAGTGATGCAACATCATCATTTTCTAGGAGATCTCAACAACAACATAGTTATACTAAAATTATAATTATTGTTATGACAAATTGTTATAATGAGATATCTAGAATAGATGTTGATGATGAAGATGATGATAATGATTAATGTCCAGTAAAACCAATTAGTTTATCAAACCTTAAGAAATTAATAAATCAATTGAGATTCTAATAAATCATGCATATTTATAAAAATGACAAACTCAACTTTTGATATACCATTTCAAAATTCTAATACTAAAACAATATTATATTTTAAAATAATTAAAACAAATTATGACAAAAATGTAAATGGATATGTGTGTATGTGTGATGGAAATTATTATTGTACTAAAAAATTATATTTTCCTGATAAATATATCTAGAGAGATAATATGTCTATTTAATATTATTTTATTATTAATTATATGAGAGAAACAAAAACGACAATTAAATTAAATAAATTTAATAAACAAGTATATTTGAGAGTTGTTGTTCAGCAATATTTTATTTTATTTTATTTTATTTTTTTTTATTTTTAATGTAAAATGTAATTAGTAGCTACTTTTGTATTAAGTTTAATTATTTAGAATTAAAAACCTCCAAAACCATGTAATGTGAGTAACATATTTGGATTAATTAAAATGAATAAGATTAAAAACCTCCACAACTATAGTAATATTATATAAATATATATATATATATATATATATATATATAATAATTCTTATTTGTAAAAAATTTGTACTAAAAAATTATAAATATATAAAAATTTGAGATGCACAATCAACCATTTCATTATAAAAAATACATAATTAAACATTTCTAAAATAAATAAATTATAAATAAATGATATTTAAAAAAAGTCTAAATGGTTTATGAAATAAATTAATTTAAAAAATATTATAAAACTTCAAAAAATAGTTCTTATTTATTTTATATTTAAATTCATTATCAATATTAAATAAAAATAAAACTGTTTAAAAAAATAATATAATAATATAGTAATTGATGACTATATTTATTGTTTGTACATTATTACTAAAATATTAGTAAAAATAAATATTGAAAAAAGTGAGGTGTAAAGATAAATTACTAAGCTTTAGATTTGATAGGTGTACTCTTTATTAAATGTTATGAAACTTGGTTACATACCTGATTATTTTGATTTTTTGTTTTTTGTTTTCTTGTTGTACTCTTTATTAAATATTATGTAACTTGGTTGCATACAATTTTTCTTTTTTTTGACAGTTTAATTTTAAACACCATGAAATTAGTCATTTCATATAAATGAACCAATTAAAAAATAGAAATTCAAATTAAAAAAAAAATCAGAAGTCATTTTTTATTTTCAAAATATTTATTTTTTTCTAAAAGTTAATGAACTTCATAAAATCTATTTAGAAATTTCAAAAGAAATTGAAAATCAAGTCTTCCTCACTAAAGAAACAATATAACTTGCTTTCAGTAGGTATAGTAACAAGGTCACACTCCTAACGTTCCATGCTTCTTAGTTTAGTTATTGAACGTTGAAAAATATTAACTAACTGCCACATTGAATAAAGGGTTGCATTCTAAATACTCTTGCTTAGTTTAATTATAGTTAAGTTAGAGTAAAAAACAATAAAGACATACATGAACTGATGAATGAAGTGTTTTTCAGTAGCCATACAATATTGTTAATATTGTTAATGACAGTAAACTTATAGTATCTAGACGTTGGAATCAAAATCATAGAACCATACTTCTAAACTAAAAAATGTTTCTACCTTATTACAGCGGCTCAACGATTAATTCTAGCTTGAAATTATTTTGTCTTTTACATTAAATGCGTCTATTGATCTCACGTTTAATTCTAGCTTGAAATTATTCTTTGCCTTTTACATTGAATGCTTCTATTAATAGATTAAATAAACAAATTTGATAATTTTATTTGATTAAAAAATCAAAATATAATAATTTTTTGATTAAAAACTATGCGTTATTTTATTTGATTAAAAAATTGAAATATAATAATTTCTTTATTGAAAACCAAGTGTTAGTTGGAACTTATAAGGTACATAGTCGGCAAGAATTTATTGATGTAGGTATGAAAGGTACACACGTAATGGCAATGTAGAGGAAAGGGGGCAATGTAGATGATAAAAAATGATATTGCCCCTACTAAACTACACTGAATTGCCCCTAAAAATAAAAAAAAGGATCTCTAAACTCAATAAACCTCTAGACTCTCAAAGTCTTCAAACAACAAAACGACGACAATCAACTATCCCTCACGTAATAGCTGCAGACCGCTCACTACATTAGAGTAATGCTAAGTGAAGGGATGCCATATTGCATAAGGATCTAGAGGAGATTTGTGTACAGGCGAGTGGTGATGCCCATGGACCCACACGTGAATCAGCTAGTACAATCCCTTTACTATTTCATGCATTTAACAGATTTAACTTTAATCTTAAAAATCATCCAACATATACCTATGCAAACATTTACTTTAAGAGTGGCCAACATTATCACCCCATGAGAAAAACCAAAACGAATGGATACATTAAACACTCCAATACAAAAAAAAAATCCCATTCAGTACAAGGCAATGACAGGGCGTGCGTCTGATTGATTTAATACCCACGACATTGTCGTTTAAGACATGAAGACACATCAACCATTTCCAACAACCACAAAATGCTCAACTGTAGCATCTCTAAATTGCAAAAAATTCCATTCATTACAAGGCAATAACTAGGCGGACCGTTGATTGTTTTAATACCTACGACATTGCCTTTTAAGACATTAAAACACCTCATGCATTTCCAACGACCTCAAAATGCTCAACTGTAACATCTGTAAATTGCAACACCATTCCAATATTCTTCTGTAAACGTTGGAGTCCCATCAAGTTTCCAACGGAGCGTGGGAGACTCTGCATCGTGTTGCACCCTCGCCAGTGAAGACTTTGGAAACCGATTGGTTCCTAACGGACTCTGAGAGGTTTGGGTAGTCTGAGGAGTGGAGAATCTACCCAATCGAAGAGTTTGAAGGCCCAAGTTCTCAACCGAGTCTAGTAACGTCTGCAGAGCAGAACACCTGCCCAAGTAAAGACTTCGGAGGCCCTTCAACTTCCCTACTGAGTTTGGGAGCATCTGCAAAGACGAACACCCACCCCAGTGAAGATGTTGGAGGCTCGTCAAGTTGCCAACCCATTCTGGGAGCGTCTACAGAGCGAAGCACTGGCCCAAGTGAAGGCGTTGTAGGCCCCTCAAATTTCCAATCCAATCTGGAAGTGTCTGCAGGGTTTGCATAGTGTAGCATCCGCCAAGGTGGAGACGTTGGAGACCCGTCAAATCCCTAATCGAGTCTGGGAGCGTTTGCATAGCAGAGCACCCTCCCAAGTGAAGACGTTGGAGACATATTAACCTCCCAACCGAGTCTGGGAGCATCTGCAGAGTGGAGAACCCGCCCAAGTCAAGGTATTGGAGGCCCATCAAATTCCCAACTGAGTCTGGGAGTGTTTGCAGCGTGGAGCACCCACTCAAATGAAAACGTTGCAGGTTGATCAAGTTCCCAATAGAGTCTGGAAGCATCTGCAGAGAGAAGCACCCGCCTAAGTGAAAATTTCAGAGGCCCGTCAAGTTTCCAATCGAACCTGGGATTCTCTGCAAACTAGAGCATCCGCCCAAGTTAAGACTTTGGAGACCTGTCAAGTTCCCAATCGAGTCAGGCAACCTCTGCAGAGAGAAGCACCCACCTAAGTCAAGAAATTGGAGTGTTGTCAAGTTACCAACCGAGTTTGGGAGCATCTTGAGAGTATAGCACCCGTTCAAGTCAAGACTTCGGAGTCCTGTTAAATTCCCAACCGAGTCTGGGAGCGTATGCAGAACAAAACAACTGCCCAAGTCATGACTTTGAAGAGCTGTTAAGTTCCCCAATGAGTTTGGGAGCTCCTGCAGACTGCAGCAATACTTTAATGCAAGGTGTTTTAAGGAATCAATATGACAGAATTTATTTGGCAAAATTTCTAGGTGACTCTCGCACAAGACAAATTTTTTGAAGGTGCTTCAACATTCCAATAGACTTTGGAACTTTTTAAAGGGGAGCACGAATATACAATTCCCTCAATTCAGAGGATGCAAAACTCTGGAAATAGGCCATGGTTGATGAAATGGCATCTTTGCACAAAAATGCGGCTTGGGATCTGGTGGAGTTGTCGGCTAGAAGGAAACCCATTGGCAGCAAATGGTTGTTCAAGAAGAAGACAAATGCAGAAGGGAAGGTGCAGAAATACAAAGCTTGGCTGGTAGCAAAAGGTTATTCCGAGGTGACGGGAATTGATTTCGGTGATATTTTTTCTCCTGTTGCCAAGGTAAATTCTATTAGATTACTTTTATCTATTGCTACTGCTTTTGATTTTGAGGTAGAACAGATGGATGTGAAGACAACATTTCTTCACGGGGATTTGGAAGAGGAAATCTACATGAAGCAACCTGAAGTCTTTGCGGCGAAGGGTAAGAAAGAACTGGTATGCAAGTTAAAGAAGTCTCTGTATGGGTTAAAACAGTCACCAAGGATGTGGTATCAGAAATTTGATACATTTATACAGGGACTTGGCTTCACCAGAAGAAAAGCAAATCATTGTGTGTATTTTAAATTAATTGGTGTCCGTGTTATTTATCTAGTCTTGTATGTTGATGATATGTTGTTGGTTGGAAATGACAAAGAAATTATCCAGGATTTGAAGACCCAATTGTCCTCCAAATTCGACATGAAATATCTCGGTGCTGCAAACTATATTTTGGGCATGGAAATAAAAGAGATCGGGCAAAGAGGAAGCTCTCGTTAAACCAGAGGAAGTATGTCGAGACAATATTGCAAAGGTTTAATATGTAGGATAGTAAACCGGTGAAGGTTCCTATTCCTGTAGGTGTAAGGTTATCTGCTGAACAGTGTCCCAAGACACAAGAAG
>APFE031566515.1:0-16425 GCA_000404065.3 Pinus taeda | reverse complement strand
ATAATGAAAAAATCAAGCTGGTAGTCCCGATTTTGGGATCCAGTGGGAAATCTCTGTGTATATGTGTTTTATGTGTTATGCTCTCGCATTGTTTATTTTTCTGTGATTTAGAATTCATATGCAGGTAATTTCTGTACGGGGTTAAAACCTACTCTCCCGTGACCTCTTCTGCACTTCACAGGGATTATTAGAGGTTAAATATGAGATAGGTGGTCCTTCTCATCATTATGAGCGCCATGAGACTACTAGTGTGCCCGTATTCATCACATATCAGAGGGGCGTTAGACATTTGTTTGCAGCAGCAAAGCGAGTGTTATCTCCACCCGGGGTGGAAGGGGCCTCGCTTCTGACATCAGAAACACAGGTACAGGATAGAGGCATGGAGCCAATGCATAATGAGGGGCCATCAGGTGAACAAGAGACTGACTTCATTCTCATTCATGATGATGATACAGATGTGGAGAGTGCCAAACTTAGAAGGATCATCCAAGAGAAAAAAACAGAGATCAAAGCCTTGTCTCTCAATGTCGAGAGGCCTAAGTGGATTATCAGATACTTGGAGCAGAGGAATAAACAGCTCGAAGACCAGCAGGAGATCATGGATCTCCAAAACGTCTGCGAGAATCGCCGATCTGCCCAACAGAGGAGGATTGAGATCACTCCATTAGAGCAAGAGATTAATGATGACCGAGAGTCTTGGCTCGAGCGGATCAACATCCCCCTTAAGATACTGCTAGAAAATGCCAACAAAGACAAAACATTATTGAGGCATATGGTTTATCACTACAGGGCACGCAACATGAGTTCCAAGGCTTGGATAAGGAATTTGAAGGCGAAATTGAGGAAGGCAACAAAAGGACAAAAGAGGAAAAAAGAGCAAGATCGGCTCTGAATCTTGGCTAAAGCCTCTTTGGCCCAGCATGAAACTTCATAGAGAAGATCCAGCCCAAATTTCAAAAAATTTGGGGCATTTTTGGTCTTTTGACAAATTTTGGTACAAAAACAGGGTTTTTCTGTTAGGGAGCTCTAAATTTCAAAAAAAATTATTTTTGGATTTGGCACGAAAAATCATGACTTCTGGTGCATGGCCAAGAAGTTTGGGCAAGTTTTGAGTCCTCGGGAGGTCAAAAACACTCACCAAATGACCTTTCTTCCCCTATTTTGACACATAGGAAGTAGTCTTGGGAGATTTAGGCTTTGGAGAGGAAAATGGGCACAAAATTCAGAAATTCCACTTGGGTTGGAAAGTAGACTATCAGAGCTTTCCAACAAGCACACTTGGGCTCCATGTTGACTTCAAAAAGTACCTCAAAACCACCTCCAAAGTGGCATGATGCATACAGTTTTGGGCGCAATGCTCAAAGACCCAAAGGCCAAAATCACTTCCGCTCCGTGAAATTTTGATTTGCATTTTCTCCAAGTGGGCCCGTTCATTTAAAATACATTTTTCCTAGAATCAAAGGCAAAGTTTAAAAAACATTTTCATGAAAGGTTGGCTTCTATCCAAGTGGCAAAAGGAAGGCGAGCAGTCACCCAAAAAATCTACGCTACATTTTTGTTATTTTTGTAACAATGCACCTGTCAGTAATGGTTGGCCTTTCATTTCCAGTTTGTAATGATTTTAAAAACTCCCCAACTTTGGGTCAATCCATTTCCTAATGGCAAAGTCTATTTATTGTATGAAAAACCGTTTGCAAAGGGTTGGTTGTAATTTCTGGGAAACATTAGGAGAGAAACTCAGTTACTCATTGTACATTTTGACAGAGAATTAATGAAAGGTTGTGGCTCTGGTTCATGAGATTCCTGTGGTGTGAGTTTAGAAAATGTATTTTCTTTATGTTTCATATGTATTTCATTATGTTTCATAGTTCATTCATATTCATTTCTAGTGAAAGTTTCTAAGTAAGAAAATGTAGAATTCAGTTTATTGCTCTGCCTTTGGGAAAGTTTTCACATTCTGTGTTTTTCTTTTGTTGAAAAGGATTCATGTATTTATTCCCTTTTCACTCTCTTAAACAATCTTTCCATTTCACATTATTTCAAATCTAATTGCTAGACTTTCTGCCTGTCTTGCCTCGCGAAGTAATCTATGCCTTTGTTTTAAATTCTTTGCTCATACTCTTCTTTGGTCCCATACATCCCAGAAAAACTCAGTCATCTATCAAAATACTTCTTTCATATTTATTTACCTAGCCTAAAATCAATATTCCTTGTAAGTCATCTCAGACCATATTGTTTATTTATTCACTGAGCGTGACACGAAGAGAGCCCTCTCCTGTTCTGGTAGGGCTAGCTACCAGACTGAGCGTGGTTTGTGGTTACCCTGGATTTTTCCTTCCTTCAGCCTAAGGTAGATTTAGGCCCTAGCATTTGGGACTAGTGGTACATACTCTGAGACTGACTTCATGTCATCGCAGTACTGGTATGGGACCAGTGAGAGTGGTACATATTATGACACTGACTTTGGGTCAGTTGAAACTGCTCTGGGACCAGTGGTACACTCTCTAAGACTGCGATACTGGTCTGGGACCAGTGGTAGGAGTGGTACTTACTATGAAGCTGACTTCGGGTCAATTAATACTAGCTGGGACCAGTGGTATGTACTCCGAGACTGACTTTGAGTCCGTGGAGGATGATACTGGTCTGGGAGCAGTGGTGTTGTACTCACTATGATGTTGACTTCGGGTTGGTTGAGACTAGTTTGGGACTAGTGGTACATACTCTGAGACTGAATTTGAGTTAGTATGATACATCCTTGATCATTTCTTCTTCTTCATAATTCGAACAAAAGCAGAGCAGAACAAAACAATGCAAGAGCAGAGCAGAACATAGTAGAACAATAAAGATTAGTACAAAATAGAACAATACAAAGTAGAACAGGAAGAATAGAGAAGATCAGGGCAAGGGTTAGGCTATACAGGGAAATGCATTTGATGGATGAATAGTAGCGACCGTCAGATAGATTGCAGATGAAGTTCTCCCTAGTTGAGAGGGAGTGTTAAAATTGGAAACTAAGGCCAAACTTCATGTGGGTCATCTTATTCATGGTTAATAATATTTTTATTAGATTCCTGTCATCAAGAGGTGTAGGATTGATATAAATATCATTCGATTCCGATAAGTATTCATGGAGATATGAATTTATTTTGATTATGGAATTATTATCAAGCCGACCTACAACTCATGTAGGCTCAGAAACCCAACAGTCGCATCTATTCAAACACCAACATTGTGTATAAATATAGGAGGAATTTTTCTCATTTGGACTCACTCATCTCATCACATCTCTCTCTCTCTCTACTGCGTAGAAAAGAGTCTCTTATCTACTGCGCAGAAAAGGTTCTCTCCCTCACACATGTGAAGCTAGAAGTTGTTGAAACTAAAGTTGTAATTGCAGAAGTAAAGTTTTACCTACATGGACTAGAAGATCTCCTCATCTGAATTGCACTATAGGTTCATCTGAACCTCCTCTAGAAGCCACAAATTTTGGTGGTGGAATCAAGTCAATCCGACAGACGATTTGCAAGATATCGACTACCCTAGTTTGAAGCCGGAAACTACCAAAACTGAAGCTACAACTGCAGAAGTAAAGTTTGACCTGCATGGACTAGAATATCTCCTCATCTAAACTATGTTGTAGGTTCAACTAAACCTCCTCTTGAAGCCGCAACTTTTGGTGGTGGAATCAAGCCGATCTGAAGGTCAGTTTGTGAGATATCGTCTGCCCTAGTTTGATGATGAAGCCACTAATGCTGATGCCACTCATCTAGGGTTTGCTACTGCTAATATAAATCAGATTTATTGTATTATTTCTCTCTACTGAGTTATTGAAGATAAAATAAGATTTGATCAAAGGGTTTCCCCACACATTTTGGGGTTTGTCCTTGGCTAGCCACCACATCTTGTGTCTCTTGTATTGACTTGTCTTTTGTCGATCATTTAATGTTCTATCTGCACTTTACTTTATGTACATGTGGTTTCTAATCTATGGAATATAATAAGAAAAAGAATTAAATTGTTATAAGCATAGAACATACCATAACTTTACATTATTTTCCTTCAAAAGTTTCCTGTATGTGGCCATTCTCTTCCAACACCTAGAAACATCATGGCTATCCAACCCACAAAAGGAACATGCAATTATTTTCCCATATTTATGTGGAAATTTATCATGCTTTCCACAATCAAAAGGAAAATGTTTAGAACTAGATGTATACCTTTCTATTTCACCTTTATTACCTTCAAGAGGAGGTGAAGTAAATGAAGAGGTGGCTCCCTTTGGAACACCATCAATCTCTTCAAGGCTTTTGAACACCCGCATCATGCAAATGATGTTTCAAGCTATTGAAATCCTCCTTAATACAATCTTCACAATCTGTAATGCAACTCCTTTTTGGAGCTATTTAATGGCCTTCATGGTAGCTTTGGAACTTTCTCCATAAGCTTCTCCATAGCCAAGACCCAAATACTTAGGCCTTTCCTCAATCATTATTGGCTCAACAATACCTTGTGCATGTCTACCCAAGCCTTTTCCTTCATAGCCCATCTTGGACATTATCTTGGAACTTATGCCTCTAGTATGTTTTTCAAAAGAGCCAATATAAGCATCCTTAGATGAATTTGAAGATAAACTAGAATGGTTTACTTCTTCTTCAAGCTGATACTTGACTAAGGCTTCTTGGGCAAGAAAGAGTTATGTCTCCAACTCATGCATTCTTTTTAGGTTCATATTTGTATTATGAATTTGCCTCTCCATTTCCTACAATTTGTCAGAAAGCAACTACTTCTCTTCCTTCATGGAATTCAAATGCTCTCTAAGCATGCTACTCTTCCTTCCATCCTCATAAATTTCTCTCACCATATCCATCATGGTGTACAATTCTTGCTTCATGTCTTCATCAAAGAATCTTGTGAAGAAAGCATAATTTGAGGACCCACTTGTAGAAGTTGTCATTATGCCATTGAAGAAAAAAAAAACTTCAACAAGATAGATAAAGAGCTTATTTAAGCAAGCTTTTGTAGCAAACCTCTTGTGCTTTAAGGATTTCCTTAAGGTCCTTTGGAATAGAAAAGTGCCTTAAACCTTTCTTCCTTCTTGTCCTTCTTGCACTAAGCTATAAATAGCTTTCCTTTCACCCCTGCAAACTCAAACAATAGTTAGTCTGCAAAGCAAGCATACAATCAACCTTTTACTGTTTAAACACCTTTCAAACAAGCAATATTTGCTCTCTCAATCAAGCATTCTAATATAACCTTCTTTGAAGGTGTGGTTAGTGAATCTCAGGCTCTAATACCACCTGATCTGAAAATGGGGCACTTAGGCTTCTTGTCTAATCTACAAGAACATCTCCCACTCTCAAAGCTTAAATATTCCAAAGTCTTACTGATTAACCAATGCAGAATTAAGAAATGTTTGAAAATAGAGGTGTATGCTTATATTTATTGTTGGCTGATTATGGTGCTTTAAAATGTGTTGTGTATGCCAATATGTAAATACATACAATAAATACTAATGCAGCAACAAACAATCACATAGAAATAACAATTTAATTAGGAGTTCACCCACAATGCTTGGGCTACATCTTCGTGAGCTCTAGTCAACTCACCTAGGCTCTCTGGGATTATGGTATAACTCTTTTTTACAAGCTCTTGGCTTAACTCCTACTTTTTTACATAGAAACAATGGGTTCAAACACCATGTTATTCCCTAGATCTTGAAGCTCTGGCTCTTGGCTCTTGGTTTTGGCTCTTTTGCTCTGACTCTAGCTCTTTTGCTCTGACTCTGGCTCTGGCTCTTCGGCTTTGGCTCTGGCTCTTTGGATTTGGCTCTGGCTCTGACTCTGACTTTGGTTCTTTAGCTCTAACTCTAGCTCTGGCTCTTCGGCTTTGGCTTCTTCTACCCTCTATCAATTTACAGCTCTCTAGGCTTTTCACTTGAACTCCATGTGACTCCCTTGGCTATGTTTTTTCTTCTACACTGCCTCCTTCACCTCAGCTTATTACTTTGGCTTCACTTTCAACAACAAAACCCCAACAAAAGCCTCAACAACCAACAATGAACCTTTGTCTCTATCATTCTGTGGCTTTTAATCCAAATTGGCACTGTTGGTTCATTTTCCCTTTCAGGCTCTATGTCTTCCTGCCTTTGTCCACTCAAATCCCTTCTCTAAGTAGTAGAAATCATTGCTAAATGCCCTTAGGGATGGTGGCAACCTATGCTACAATAGAAGGAACCACCGACACTTGAAATCCCCATATTTTGGCATTCCCGACTTACACAAGTAAATGCATTAACACAGGAAAAATCGGCAGAAAACATTGTTCATCGGGACTTCAAATGTCCTCAAATTCGGTATATTCTCCAATCGGGTCCACCTGTGAGTTGCTATCGCATGTTGCAAATGGCCCTGTTCCAAGGTTTCCCTTCATATCTTAAAAATACATTAAAACACTAAAATCCCACAAATATGGCCTTGGGTAGATTTGAAATGACATTCAATAGCCTTAAGGAACCCTTTTGGGCCCGGTTTATCGCATCAATGCTTTATCCTTTTTATTTCGTTTGATAAACGAAATATGCAAATACAAAGGGAATTGACATTTTCCGGACCTCAAAATACATATAATATCGGCTATAATGTTATCGGGTCCGATCAATCTCATCACATATATGTATCTGTATATAGCCCCATGCTGTTGCATATCTCTGATGCAATATTGCGATGCGACTTGTCGCAATCACATATCGCTCCTACCCCAGGCCATTTAAGGTGCGCTCCACTGTAGTCACTGATTGCGATTTTACGATCACAATAACCATATACCATGTTCCAATATCCACCGACTGCCACCGCCGATTGCGATTGTCAATTGGATCTGGACCGTTGATCGACCAGATCTGACGGCTCTTGTTCATTATCACTTTGACTTTTGATGGGCTCGATTTTCACTGTTTTCTCATGTTTTAAAGGCCCAATATTGTTATTCACCTTATCCAAAACTTCTCCTTTTGAGATGGATTTTTTTTGGACTTTTAGAGGACTTGAAGATTTTAGAGGGTTTTTAGGATCCCTTTTTAGGGGATTTTGCTCATTTTTCCAAAGGATAGAGGCAATTTCATTTTATGATAACTTCTGCATCCTAAGTCAATTTTTGCCCATTCAAGTTGCAATAGATTCAAAATGAGACGATCTTTACTATGGGGCTAGTTCCAGGAACTTCCTTGGACTTTCATTTTTCCTCTATGAGGACCACTAGACTTAGGAGTCTATCCAAAATCAATTTTGGATCACTTATGTATATGTACATATTTTTTGTATATGAGCATATATTTTGTATATGCACATATCTGTGTAGAACTTCAACTTCCATATATACATAATTTCTGTATATGTGTATATATTTTATATGGAAGTTGCGTGCATATGGAAGATATGTGTATATACGGATGTTGCACATATACAAAAGTTGTGCATATATGGACGTTTCCATATATGCATATTATGGAAGTTGCGTACTACTTATGTATATGTGCAGCTTCTGTATATGTACATATACGAAAGTTTCTCATATATGGAAAATATGCATATATACAAAAACTGCACATATACACAATATATGCACATATATACAAGATATGCGCATATACAAAATATATCCGCATATATAGAATATATGCACATATACGAAAGATATGTGCATATATAGAAGTTGTGCAAAAATTCAACCTTTGTATATGTGTAGGTTTTGTATATGTGTATGTCTTCCATAGTATATGTTCATATACAGAAGTTGTGCATATACATAAGATATGCGTATATATGGAAGCTATGAAAAATGTCAACCATTGTATGTATATGGGTATGTCTTCCATATATGCACTTCTTCCATATGTGCATACATTTTGTATAGGTGCAGAGAATGTGAGCATATAAAAAAATTGTACATATGTGAAAGATATGTGATACAAAATATGCACATATATAAAAGTTGTGTCTCTTCAGTATATGCACAACTTTCGTATATGTGCAACTTCTATATATGCACAACTTTAATATACGCACATATCTTCCATTTAGGAATAACTTCTATATATGTTCATATCTTTTGTATATCCATAACTTCCATATATACACATATCTTCCATATATGCATATACATGTGCACAAATTCAACTTCCATAGATATACAACTTTCGCATATGTGTATATCTTCCATATGTGTGCAACTTCCATTTATACGCATATACAGAAGTTGCACATAAACAAAATTTGTGCATATATGAAGGTTGCCGTATATGCATATTATGGAAGTTTTTCATTGTTTCTATATATGCACAACTTTTGTATATGTGCATATATAGAAAATATATGCATATACGGAAATTACACATATACAAAAGATATGTGTATATACAAAAGATATGTGCATATATGAAATTTTTACATATACGAAAGATATGCACATATGCGGAAGCTGTGTGGAACTTTAGTCTCTGTATATGCACATGCCTTCCATATATATACAACTTTTGTATATGTGCATGTCTTATGTATATGTGCTTCTTCCGTATATTAGTGAGATTAAAACGTTGGGAAAAAATATGAAGAAGGAGAATCTTCAAGGAAAAGAGAGCATAATGGTTTTGAAATTTTGATATCAAAATTCGAAGAAAATATGGTCAATATAAAGGCCAAGAACCTTTTGAGTCCGCTTGTAAAAACTAGTGTAAACGCAGATATGGATATGATTCAAAGAAATTTCCTTTCAATCTTTTGAATACAGAAAATTATCCTAATTGAAGCAAAGAAAACCAAGATGTTTCTCAAATGATTAATCTAAATTTCAAATCAAAGGATGAGGTTCTTATGATTATTCAAAAATTGAATGCATGGGCTTTGACACAGAAATTCCAATACAAAAACATGTCTCCTAGCAACAATTGGCCTTAAGAATCACATGGGGTTTACAGGAGTTGTCAAAATGTGGTGAGATAGATTAAAATGTGATGATAAAATTGGTATAATGGAGTCTGATAGGCCTATGGAAGAACTATCTAAAGCCTTATCCAAATAATGTTATGGCTTGACTCCTCCACCAACAGATCATTTTTCTAAGCTATATATGTCTCAATGACTATGCAACATAAAAAAACTTCCACAATATTATTACACAATGCAGAAATATTTTGTATCACACCCTTGATCCAGATAATGTTGCATATCTAAGACACTATCTTGCATCTATACCTGGAAGGATCCCAATTCATGTTCATGAATATCTTGATTTAAATAAAATACATATTGAAATCTGTTATTAGTGAGTCTCCATCATATTATCCTACAATCCCTCCAAAAAGCTCGTTTACCCCGAAAAATTCAAAAAAATGTTAAGAAGCAACTAGGGTTTAATACAAAAAGTTGTGACATCTATGCAAAAACGTACCATTTTGGCTGCAAAAAGAAACAAAAGAATAATATAGTCCAATGTAACCAACATTGTTCATGCCAAACTCCAAAATATTATAAAAAAATCCCACAGATTATAGAAGTAAGGAGGACAGAAACAATCTACTAGGCCAAAAGCCTTATTTAAACAAAAGAAGGTTCCTTCACAGAATTATGTATGTTACATATGTAAAAATAAGGGTCACTAAAACCACCTACAGGAAACATACATATTCTTTCATTGACTAACCAAGTCATTTTAAACTATTCCAAAAACTTTTTATGTTCACTGAATTCTTCAAAGAACCTTTCAACTGCCTTTTTTTTAAGGATTCATCATCTTGACATGTGTGTGTGATTTCTCCTAAAGCAAAAAAAATGTGGATTTGAATTTACCTTTCTTGGACTTTATTTCCAACATTCTTCAACCATGCACAACAAACATGCCACACACATAATAATATTATACACTTTATTGACGACCTAGAATAACTTAATTTTCAGAGAGAATATACATTAATAATATTTGGTATGTCTCATATAAAAATAAAAAGACATCACCTTAATGCTTCAATCTCAGCAGTAGCATCATCTGTCATGAAGGCTTGAACATGGAAATATGTGTTGATTTGGGGTAGCATCGGATGTGTTCTAGCCATGAAATTTGGTGGAGAGGCTAATGCACATGAGATCTCCAAGACCCAAAAATGGTTTGGGGAAATTATAGCTGGTTAGAGAGAAATTAAAATAATTAATATTTTTAATGGGGTTACTAAGTCTAAACTTAGGAAAATTAAAATATTAATGGGTATTAATAAAAAACTGGGTGAGAATGTTCTAAATGACATGGATCAAGCCAAAACCAATCTTATCCATTGATTAGGGACTTAATATCGGATGTTGAAGATCCAACATGAAAAGTATAAGAGGAGGCTTGAGGGTCAGTTGGAGACACACCAAGATTGATCAGTCAGTTTCATTTTATAGAGCGGGGTTTGTTGAGAAAATTCGAACAAGTGATCTAAGTGGCAGTGAGGGGCAGTGAGTGCATAGTAGAGGGGGAGAGATAGTGTCAGAGGGCTAGCGTAGTGATTGTGCAGAGAATAGAAGGGCCAACGTGGGTGATGCAGAAGGCAAGAGAGCTAGTGCAAAGCAACAGAGGGCTGACATAGGGATTTTCATAGCTACACAGAGGCAAGGAGGGATGACGTAGAGCCTCAGAGAAGCATTGGAAGGATTTTCGTGTAGCAGACGTGCTAAATGTCTTCTTCTGAAGGGAGGTATTACTGCCATACAGATATCTCTGTCACACGAGCTAGTTTGGCACCCTAGTTGTACTCAAGAAAGATGCTTAATAATAAAACCCTCAGAACTGTTGCACCGGTTTTCCCAAGTTGGGTTTTTTCCGAGGACGATTGTCCAAAAATAACGATGTCCTTTGTGTGTTTGTCTTTTATTTCAATTCATGACCTGTAGATGAGTTGAGACTACATTTGTGTTTATTTTCAGTATTTATATTGTTAAATAAGTTATTAAAAGAATAAACAAGTAGGTGAAATAAACCAGATAATGCATGAAAAATTTCTAATGGGTTAGACTTAGAAATTTCAACATGGTATCAGAGGGTTGCAGATCACAAGAGAATTGAAGGCACCAACTGAAATCACAAAAATTTGCAGCAAAAACAATTGTCTCGAGAGACAGAGTTCTTCCTAAGCAGAAGGTAGCAAAGGAGTGACACAGAGGGTCTTCATCATCATTTCGAGCAAGAGAGAGGGCTAATGTAGAGGCAAAAGAGGATCACAAAGACCTATGTCATCCTACTTAGCTAGGTAGTCTTGATGCAATTGGCCAGAAGAGAGATTCAGCCTTGTTAGGATTGCGTAGAGATGAGGGGCTTAGTTTCTTCAGTTGTTGGGGCCTAGGGAGTTGTGGGTAGATTGTGGATTGGGAATATGGTGGGGGTTTGTTGCTTTTGAAGTAGAACAGTACATAATGGGACAAAACCAAGGTAGAGGGAGTTACTACAGTAGCTGATTTCTAGCCAAGAAATCCATATCCGAGTTATAATTGCAAAGAGGACCGGATCGACAGTTGGCGAGAAGATTTCCAACATGGAAATCAAGACTCAAAAGGAGTCTAGGAGAGAAATTGCAAGAGGGAATTCGAGACTCAGAGGGAGCCTAGAAGAGGAGCAGATATGGAAATGAATGGACTGAGGGATCAAGACAGGTTGGACGGGACCTTCAAATTTGTCAACTGAAAGACTGGGATCCCGTCTGTTCTGGATAGACATCACATCAAGAGGCTTCTTACTCGAAGGAAGCTTTGGCTAAGGTGGAGGAAGAAGTAGAGATGGATGATGATTGTGCCATGAGTGTTCATGCACCTCTAGAGAAGAGGTGGGGTGATATCGAGTTGTAGTCATGAGGACTACAGAAGATAAGGGGTAGGATCCTTGAGGTACCCAAACTCTTGGACAATATCTAGTTATGAGAGGCCTGAGAGATAGTAACAGAATGACGGATGTCAGTATAAGTAAGATGTGGATGGAGCGACAAGGTAGTGCTAGAGTGCAGTGGTCTCTAGAAACTCAATGAGGGTTGCAACAGTGCAAGAGGCACAAAGGTTGTTTCAATAGTGTAGAAATGCACAAGGATGGTTGCAACAGTGCGAGAGGGACAAAGGTGCTGCAGCAGAGCAGAGGTAGCAAAGGGAGCATAGGATAGTAGCAGATGTAGCTTCAGCATCATGGGGATTCTAGGCTGACAAAGATGTCAGTAATTGGGTAGATCAATTACTTACTTATAAGTAACTAATTTGCAGTGTAGCAATTAGGAATGGTAGTGTTATGGGAAGCATGAAGAAACATGATGAGAGATAACTGCAGTGCAGATCCAACATTGGGAGGAAGGACCAACAACAACAAGGATGTATAAGGAGCTCCAATACAGATGTAGTAGTGGTAGTGGTAAAGCCATGGGTAAAAGTATATGAGGCATTAGTGTAGAGGATATTGGGCAACAGGCCAAGCATCATCATAGGTACCGGTGTCAGATGATTAGGGTGATGTTCAGTGGTGGAGCATTATTAGAGCACATTCCTCGCTAAGAGGAAGTGTTGCTTTGGGGTAGCATCAGATGTGCTCTAGCCATGAAAATTGGTGGAGAATCTAAAGCTCATGAGATCTCCAAGACCCAGAAATGGTTTGGCAAAATTCCACCCAGTTAGAGAGATATTAAAATAATTAATTTTTTTAATTGGGTTCCTAAGTCTAACTTAGGAAAATTAAAATATTAATGGATATTAATATAAAACTGGGTGAGAATGTCCTAAATGACATGGATCAAGCCAAATATAATCTTAGCCATTGATTAGGCACTTAATCTCGGTTGTTGAAGACTTAACAAGAAAAGTATAAGAGGAGGCTTGAGGGTCAGGTTGGAGACACACCAAGATTGATCAATCAGTTTGATTTTCTAAAGTGGGGGTTGCTGAGAAAATTCAAACAAGTGATTTGAGTTGCACTGAGGGGAACTGAGTCTGTAGCGGAGAGGCAAAGATAGTGTCGTAGGGCTAGCGCAATGACTGAGGAGGCTACACAGAGCTAGTAGGAGCCACGCAGAGGGCCAGAGAGACTGAGCAGAGGCTAGTAGGGTCTATGTGGGTGACATAGAAGGCCAGAGAGCCAGCACAGAGCAATAGAGGGCTAACGCAGGGGGTTTCAAAGCTATGTAGAGGCCAGGAGGGCTAACACAGAGCCTCAGAGAACCGTTGGAAGGATTTTCGTGGAGCAGACTTGCTGAATATCTGCTTCCAAAGGGAGGTATTACTGCCAGATAGATATCTCCATTGAGTGAGCCAGTTTGGCACCCTGTTTGTACTCAAGAAAGTTGATTAATAATAAAACCCTCAGAATTGTTGCACTTGTTTCCCCAAGTTGGGTTTCTTTGAGGGCGGTTGTCCAAAAATAATGATGTCCCTTGTGTGTTTGTCTGTTATTTCAGTTCATGATCTGTAGATGAGTTAAGATTTCATTTGTGTTTATTGCCAGTATTTATATGATTAAATAAATTGTTAAATGAATAAACAAGTAGGTGAAATAAACCAGATAATGCAGGAGGAATTTCTAACATGTTAGACTTATAAATTTCAACAATATGGTCATTATTTCTTTCCAATGGAAAATAAGGCTATCATCCATTTAAACATATTAGTTATAGTATTGTGTGATGATATCACCCAAGCTACTGGAACCCCATTGTAATGTTCGTTAAAAACCATTAAGGTGTAAAGTTGATACTACATTACAAACAATGTACATAATCATATTTATATAAAGTACACGCATTAAAATGAGGTTGAATAAATTAATCTTATTTAGGATAAATATGTTCTCACCCCATACTTATTTGTACTAAATGTTGAATCCATTGAGATAATATTATTGTGAGAGTATTTTAACATCATTAAACACATCCACTTTATTTGTATGCATATGATAAAATGGATGCTTTCAAAAAAATCTTCTTTTTGGTAGAAGAAAAAACTCTCATGGTATTCCTTATACCAACATTATACACAATTTGAATCAATTTTATTTTTAGTACACTCTAGCCTTATGGTATCATTGTAAATGTTTAATATATCTTTTCTTTTCATGTATGTATCTCAAAATATCCCTATGTATAACTCGCGAGATCCAACCTTCACATCAAAGATGAACTTGTCCCATATCATTGAAACATTAAAACCTATTTTAATGTAATGTTGGACACTAGATCACATATCCCTTATTAAATTTGGTCCATAACTGAATCTCACAGGTCTACCAATTGCATATTTTCCATGACAAACAACATTGGATTTATCAATATGCCTACATGTAGTGAATATTATTACATCATCATCTGGTCTAAGTTGCAGTTGTTACAAAATCAAGTGACATTGGAAACTAATTTTAATACTTTCATGTCGATTGTAGTTTCTCTTTTGATCTGAGGATGCACTCATAATTATTTTTTTGTACCCCTAACCATATGCACACTAATAACTATATGTAAAAAATTTACAGCAAATTAGATATAACATTTATGCATATTGAAAAAAATATGTGTATATTATAAAAATATATAAATACTCACATGGTGTGCTCCACGTACATTGAAAAATAGGTTTGTTTGATATCTATTAATTTTTTACTTTGATGAGACTTAAGAAGAAATTGAGTGGGTGCACATTCATTCAATCCATCTCCACTTAAGTCGAAAATATGGAATAACTATAATTGGGTAGCCATAAACCTTTATCCATGTTAAGTCTTCTGCTGAAAATAGTATCATATCCTCTGGGTCTTCGAATTCCAACTCGTTAATCCTCTCCTACTTAGTCATTCTTCAAATTCCTATACAAATTGCATTGAAAATAGTTTTGTTTGAGTAAATATTATGGTCTTGATTAATGCATATCACTAAGCATGGAAGTCTCTTTTTTAGATAAATATTTTATACTTTTTAGGTAAACCATTGTGGAGGTGGTGCCACCATGTTGGTGTCAGGGGGTGACTTTTAATGAGTCATTGAGGTGGAAGGGGTCAAAGAGAACTGCCTGACACTACCTAACACTAACGTATGAGATGATGTGCTAATGGGGGTCCTCCAAAAAGGGATCAAAGGGAGATACATAACACCTCTCCCAAAGGGGGAAGTTTTGTAAAGTTTTGTGAGGGGAGAATATGTGTATGTGTAGTTTTTATAAATGCACATAGATATGCAAGCACATATATATGAGTTTATTTTTCTATATTCCCTCTCATTTCTTTATATGTGTGACTTTTGTATATGTATGCTTTCATATAGAAGTGCATATAAAGACATTGCACATATATGGAAGATGGCTTTTGTATATGTGAAACTTCTATATATGCGCATAGATATGAAAGTTGGCATATATGGAAGTCTCAAATTTCCACTCTCCACAATTTAGAGTCTAAATTTTCATCTATATTATTCATCATTTTTAGTGATTGTTACTTAAAATCATTCATCATATATACTTATCTACATATTATATGTAATTTCATTGATCTCAACCTAGTTTTTATAACCATTATAATTTTTTAATGAAATGTTATAGATATAAGTGATGCTTTGCATGCGAATATTCTAATATCGTTCTCCTTTCAATTTTCCTTCATTATTAACTAGCATTACCTAATTTTCATACTTATGTGTGTACAAGAAAATGAAAATTGGAACTAAAAGACATTAAGGATGATTTAAATAAATAAATATATGAAATACAATGAGGGATATATGTATGAAAATAAAAATATTTATTAAGAAATTGAAAGGAAGATAATTTCCTTTGAAGAGGAAATGAAAAAAAAAAACATATAGGTAAAGAAGTGATAATTGGAGTTAAAGGGATGGGGATATTATAGTTTGAGGTTTTGGTAAGTGTCACTTTGTTATGTGTGTGTGCTCTATTGAAGACTCTTCTAATATTAAATTTTTCTCTTAAAATGTCATAATTCAAATCTAGATGGAGTAGAGTATGCAGAACCTTAGCTTTAAAATTAAATTATTATTTTTATTATTTAAAGTAATTTTAAAATTTCATAAAAAAAAATAATAATAATTTAAATAGCATTTATGAATTCATGACATTATATACTTTATAATAATATTCCATCTTAATCTTAATAAAAGAAAATAACAAGTTAAATCACAATTTTATTTATTACTATAATATATGCTTTATTAAAATAATTTTATAATATATTTTAAGTTATATCTTATAAAAAAATAAGTTATAACTTAATTACAGTTATAATCCTCTTGATATAAGTGAATAATATATGGTAATTTTTGGATGATAAAGGGACATATGTTTATGTATAAACTAGAATTACCATATAAATTAAATTGTTAATAAATGTTGATAGACATCAAACACTTACCTCAAAATACATTTCATA